>OX375866.1:93791476-93813348 GCA_947359475.1 Heligmosomoides polygyrus bakeri | reverse complement strand
GGTTGCGCTTATGCCTATACTGGCGGCCTGGTCCATAACTCGTTCCTGCTCTTCACTCCGAAGACCTTCTCATTCCGTAGATACCGGAACTCCAACATCTTCACAATGCCCTCGTCTGGCCGCTCAGGATGGGTCCGTCTTGCAGTGGCTGATAAACTTGAACTTCTTGACATTGACCGTTGTCTGCGAGGGTATTTTGCTGCAGCTGGTCGTCCTCTTCCAGCTGATCCTGGGTGTCGTCTACCAGGGCTATGCGGCTAGAAAGTATTTGCCGGCTCCTCTTTTGAAGAACAGGCTCAGACGTTTAGTGTAGCCCCCTGTTATATCAACATTCGTCCCTATCAAATTCGAGGCCTCTATCACCGCTCCCGCCTTCGTATAATGCCTTTATGGCCATTATCAGATGTTTCTGAACAGTGTTTTCTAAAAGTGCTCTCCAGAGCACCGAAATAGAATATCGTGGATCTTGTTTAGTACGCGACCAGTGGTACACCAACGTATGCTTAATCGAGTTACTTGTTCGTTCGATTATTTGAAAATTCAAAAATCCAGTTATTCGTTCGCTCTATTGTTTGAAAATTAAAAATGACTTTGTTCGTTCGCTTGCTTGTTCGAAAAATGTCAAAAAGCTCAATTCTAGTTGCAACATGCCAAGGAAACAAAAACAAAGAGGAAATTCTTCTGTATGCGTAAAAGTAGGCCCCAAAATTGATCGTTTTCAATACGATTTTTTAAAAAATGCACTTGACAATTATTTGGAAATACGAGACCAGCCCGCTTAAAAATGTAGTTGCCAGCATTTTTGAAAATGTTTGCAAAGGGCTAGCACCAGACATTAGACTTCCACATACGACACTAACAATAAGCCTTAGAATGTTTGGCTTGAAGTTTGATTGTTTGTTGTTTGATCACATCATTATAACGATTGTCTCGAGGAAATTTTTGTTTTTTCTGAAAGTCTTTTCAGATGAGGTTTTGTATTTGCTGAAAATGTGTTGTTATGTAAAGGATATTAGCTGCAATTTAACTGCTGTTGGAAATCGAAAAGTATAAAACCATTCTGCGCAAAGGACACAAAAATATTTCTCCACCGCATCGCATCCGTTGGATTCGTCTTTGCAGCTCAGTTTCAAAAACTGTACAATCTACTGGTTGCAACGTATTTTATCCACGAGACTGCCAGATATTTCTTCCCACTTAGCTTTTTTTTTCTGTCAACATCTCCGAGATGACTGTAGGATACCAGCCATCTTCAACTCTTCCTCCCGCTCTTTTCAGAAAAGTTTTCGAGCAACTAAATCGCAATTCTGAGCTTTGCAGCTGCCTTCGAGTGCTCCATATATTGGACTAATCAGAATGTTTTCTTGCCATTAAAGCCTGTTCTTAATCAGACTCATTGAATTGCAGGGGAAGCCTTTAATTAGCGAAACCACTTCTTAGTAACTGCATTGCATTGAATGCATCATTTTTTCTTCTACGAAAAAAAATCTGAGTTCTGCAAATAGCCTGTCTAATTTAACAGCTTCAAAAAACGTAACAGTTGCGAAATAGCTTTACAAAAACAAACTCGTTCGTGGTTCTTCTCTTCCTATTACACCAGCCGTTGAATGAGGCGACGTGTAGTACAAAATAAGTATAAAAGGATACGGATAAAGGATGGCCTTATTCAATCCGCTTTGGGATGCGCCACGTATTCTAATTCTACGGGACTCGTGGAGGTGTGTTGAATGCGTATTTGGCCATACAATGACTTGAGATGGCCAGTCGATGAACAAGTCAGCGCTTTATCCTTCCCAGACAAGTCTGGTACCAATTCACCGACCCCGGAGGGAAGGAAGGCTTGGTTGGCCTGGGCGGGAAATCCGATCCAGGAACCTGGTATCGGGTGCACGCGACAGTCACACCTCTTCCGACTGCGCTCCACGCGCCCTACAAAGCAAGTACCTTCATAAAACAATTCAACACTGCTTCTGAAACGCAAACGCGTCCTTGAGAAGTGTGATCCAGGTGCATCACGGCAAAAAACGCTGCGCTTTGGTCTCATCCTTTATGCCTGATCCCTTATCACCCAAACAGTGCGGAGCGCATGGAATACAAGGAAGCCATTTACCCACTACCTGTCATCTGCAATTCCACGAGCTGCTCGAGCGGGCGCCAGCAACGTCTCCATTATTCCCTCTCGCGTGCCAGTGTGCTCCAATGGATCCTCTTCGCTCGAGGAGCATGAAGAGCGTCATATGGATCGTTCTGGGCTTTTACGAAGAACTTCAACCAACAAACGGTGAGCCTCCTGGTGTTCTCTTGACATTCCACGGAATACAGTCGGTAACGGCTCTCGCGCATTACGTGGCTGACCCACCTAATCTTCAGCGACTCCGGCTCATGCGATAGCCTCTCTTATCTTCGAATGGCGACGAAGCTCGGCACACCGAAGGCCTTCTCTCACGTGAGTAGCGTCACTCCCAGCATCGTTCTCTCCTTTCCCCGCTCCGCGATGGTGATAGAGTATTCCTTCTGCTTTCGAATTGCCCAGGCCTCTGAGGCCTTCCTTAGCGCAGGTGGAACAACGTAGTCAGATAGGAGGGCACGAAGCCTAAAGTTTTTCGTCCTTTTCTCTAAATACAGCACTTTGATCTTATAATGCACCTAGAGTCACCACCATCCTTTCCCTTGTAGAATACATTGGAGTTGGATTGCTACCTAACTAAGTAACAGCACCTGAGCACAAGCAACACCAAGGAACACATCCATGTTGAAACATTCCGCTCCTCGCAACTGGAAATTATGCCCGTGAAGCTCTTTCGGAAGGGCACTAGAACGGCGCTGCTGATTTGAGGCAACTTCCAAGCTGGGATCGGAGAGCCTGCAGCACGTAGTTCAAGAAGTTCGCGAATAAGAACTGAGAAGCCTACATAATTCCTATATGTGCAAGGCTCGGTTTTGTTCACCCTTCAAACGAGCTCTCTTCTACTTCATCGCTCATAACATAGGAAATCATGACGCCTCGTTGTCCTGCATGTCTGATGAGGCAGCAACATTGTATTCATAAAAGGCAGCTGGATGTAGGTGAGTTCTGTTTCTTTCTTCCGTTGTATGCATACATTTTTCGATCCGCTGCATCTCAGTTTAAGCCCCAAAATGGCCGTAGTTCAATCTGTTTGACACTTGCACCGAGCATATGTGAAATTGCTCAAAAATTCTCAACAAAACATTCATGGTATTGTAGGACACCTAACCAGTAGCAAGGGGTGACGTTTGTTTTTGCTGCGGTCCGCTGGACGATCCAAAAATGGCAAAAAACGATATCGCTTCAGTGCGAGCTGATAATGCAAAAGTGACGCCTGTCTTGTCGTGCTTAAAAATTAACCCTAAAAAGCTTCTAACTTCTGTAACAGCCGCTTTATGCTTAATCATTTGCCTTTTATGCTTAATCAATCATTAATCAAAAATGAAGAACATCATTTGTAAGAAGGCCTTCCGCTCAACTAGTTCCATGCTGATATCAGTGATTTATTCGCACCTGTTGCTGCAACGAGTGGGCGGCCAAGTGGATAGCGATGCAGACTTGCGGAAAGTTGGTCGAGGGTCCAATTCCGGAGGTGGGATTCTCACACTGTTGTGGGTTTAGTCCATATAAAGTGTGTGCATTGTAGTCTATCAAAAGTGCATTTTGGCTTCGGAGGTGTGCCATATTCGCTTCCTTTTTTAGCTCAGAGCAAATCAAACGGTGATAAGCTAATTCGTGCTTGGTGCGGGTATACTTACATTTTTCCAACTTTTCTAGGACCTAAGAACGTTAAATGTTAACCTAAATAATAAGGAATAAAGGTCGGCGTTAGTCAGTTCCTTTGCAGGATGAGCCATATATTCTATCAGTACTATGGAATGTTGTGGAGGCAATCTGAATGCGCTCGTGCTATGTAATGACCTGTGGCGGCTATTCGATAGTGTAACGACAAGGCAGGGGTTTTACCCTTTCCAGACATGCCTGCTACCAATTCATCAGCTCGGATGGATGAAAGGCTTGGTGGCCTAGGCGGACATCCGAACCAAGAACCTTGGATCGGAGCACGCGTGACAGCTGGTGCCTCCTCCGAGCGTGCTACCACAAGTCCTTGAATGTGACACGCTTCATGAGCGTACGCGTTCAGCGATTTCTCCCTTAGAAATTTATGAAAATTCCTATCTACACTCGATATCGCAGCGCCTCAAACAAAGACTCGGAAGTTGCATGAGGGTACACCAGATAAGCGATACAATCGTTAATAGTGAGGCTTCTCTTGACTAGAAAATTACAAAGAAAGCACCATCTAGTCATTGTCTCATCTGGGGAAGACGATCTTATGGCAGAGCTTGAATCCGGTCGGGTAAATATACGCAGGCATCCTAAAGTCGTCAATAATCGAGACAAATCAAGACCCAGGATTATAAAAATAGGTCTAGCTAGCCAGCAACTGAGGGATAAGTTGCTGTTCTATATGCGCTCAGGACGAAGGTCTCTGACACAATGCTATGTCCATTCATACGCACGCCCAGACTATACGAGGGAGGAAATTGAGTACGACCGTGCTCTTCGCATTAAAGCGGGCAAACTAAATAGTCAAGAAGGTAAACTCACATATGTTGTGCGTGACTTAGCTATCCACAAGTTTAAATTCCCGCGCGAGCTCCCTGCTTCGGGGCGCATCGAAATTGCTCCAGGTTTAAGCCAAACCACCCGTTCATCAGTATCAGAACACGAGCACCCATCTACGGCTGGCGCTCATGTTGATATAACAAATCCGCAGCCCTCTAAAAGCAACGCCTAGGAAACGACTACAGCTGGCCCGATACAAGTCAATCCTCACGAAAACAAATCTCCCTTCCTATGTTCCATTAAGGACTGCTTTTTGCTAGCAAATGCGCGTTCTATTGTTAATAAAATCCCCGACCTTAATTTCCTCCTAAAACATAAACCATGCTGCTTCCTTATAACCGAGAGTTGGTGTAAACCTCACTCAATCCATAGTGCTACCCTCAGTCTTGATTCCGAGTATGACGTCCATCGGTGCGATCGTGTCGGTAACCGGAGAGGTGGAGGTGTGCTTGCAATAATTCGTAAAGATGTACAGCATCATGTGCAGACGTGTATTGATTTCGATGGTCAGGTGCAAGCAATTGCCTTGCACATCTACAAAAATGATCTCAAAATCCTTCTTATTCTTGTATACCGGTCCCCTTATTCCAACTCTCAGGCCTTCACAAATCTTACTGAATTTATGCGTGATCTCTGCAGTGGTTGGGATAGTCACATAGTTATAGCTGGAGATTTCAACCTTCCTCTCATCGAGTGGGATAATACGTGCGTAAGAGAAGGTGGAGCAACTTACTGCTCCAGAGTTTTACTTGAGTTTGTCCGAAACTTTAACCTGTGTCAAGTTGTTAAGGAGCCTACTCATGGGCTGAATATTTTGGATATCGTTTTGACCTCAAACCCTCTACTGCTTTAAGACATTACTGTTGGGCCACCCTTTAGCACGTCAGACCACAAAAGCGTTGTTTTCAAGCTTGTAAGTAATGTTCAACCTCCATACCTCCCGTGTTACCGCAGACACTTTAGAAACTTCAAAAAGGCAAACTTTGAACAAATCAATTCTGCGCTTTCTCAAATAAACTGGCTCCACATAAACAACCTCTGTTATACTGTTGAGGACTTTTATTCCTACTATGTGCATACATGTCAAAAGTTGATTGAACAGTATGTCCCCATCTCTCTGCACATGGAGAACCTTGAAAAGTATCCAAAAAAATATATCTCCTTAAATCCAAAGTTGACCTCCTGAGTTCAAACCCATCCACCCATAAAAGCGCTATGAAGTACTCGCGCAAGCTAAAGCGTACTCTTATGCGTTTTGAGATTGAAAAAGAGAAGAAAATTGCACAACACAAAAATAATAAGAGATTTTACAGCTTTTTCAGAAAAAGATTAAAACTGTGTGAATCCATTCCTAGCCTTATTACGGCTGATGGTCGTGTTCTTAAAGATGATTGGGTCAAAGCTGAGGAATTTGCGAAATACTTTCAATCAACATACAAAAAGCCTACTCAGAGCAGCTACACACTACCGCCTAGGACTCGTGCAGAGCTCGATTGGGTTGATATACCTAGTAACGTTGTTTATAGCGTACTCCGTAAACTTCCAAATAGAGTCTCCAGGTCTCCGGATGACATCCCCTATATCTTCTTAAAGAATGCGGCCTTAGGTTTAACGTCTCCGCTAACTATTATGTTTAATAGAGTTTTACTTCAAGGCCAAGTGCCGCAACTATGGAAGGTTGGCCTAGTTCGTCCGATTTTTAAGAAAAGATCAAAAAACTCTGTTGCAAATTATAGACCAATTTGTTTGACTTGTTCAACTAGTAAAGTGTTGGAACGTATAATCTGTCACCAAATTGCACATTTCCTCAAGACAAACGATTTAATTCATCCAAACCAACATGGGTTCCTTTCTTCCCGATCAACGGTTTCTGCCCTCATATCTACGGTCCCGCTATGGTTGTTTTTAGATTTGGCAAAGGCTTTTGATTCCGTTCAGATTTCGTTACTGCTAAAGAAACTTTTCGCCTATGGTATAAAAGGACAACTCCACAAATTTCTAAAAGCTTTTCTGGCAGATCGAGTTCAAATGGTCGTCGTAAATAATTGCAAGTCCCAGTCTTATATCACGCCGAGTGGGGTTCCTCAAGGAACCTGCCTCGGCCCTCAGCGCATCAAAAATGTCATTTACATACAACAACATTTTTTGTTGTTGTATGTAAATGACATTTTTGATGCGCTACCTGATGGCTGTTCCTGCAGATTGTTTGATGATGACGCCAAAGTTTTCACTATTAATAATTGTGACAGACTTCAAGAATCTATTGACACATTAGTTAAGTGGGCCTCAATATGGGAACTCGACATCTCGATACAAAAACGGCAGTTATGTTGATTGGAAAAAACCATCCATCCTACACCTTTAAAATTGATGGGAATCCCTTAGCGATCATTCATGAAGTACGCGATCTTGGAGTTTACTATTCAGACGAATTGAACTTTAAATGTCATATTGACCGCATTGTTTCCCGAGCAAATTCGACTGCAAATTTCATTCTAAGAGCGTTCAAAACCCGTGATATTACTGTTCTCTTCCGACTTTTCGTTATGTATGCTTGTCCCATACTTGAGTATTGCTCACATGTGTGGTCACCCTATTGCCGATCAGATATTGAATTGATAGAAGGTGTCCAAAAAAGTTTCACGTACCGTAGTTTTGCTCGCATCGGAAATATCAAAATTTCTTATGGGCAACGTCTTAAAAAGTTAGGAGCCCCCACTCTTGAACACCGACGAGTGGTAGCTGATTTTGGCCTGATGCACAAATTTATCTCAAGAGAAATATCTATTAAATTGACCGATCTCTTTAAATTATCCCAAGCTATCGGTACCACTCGTGGTCATGCATACCGAATCAGGCCAGATAAAACCAACACTCGGTCCTTTCAAGGAAGTTTCCTTGGTAGAGTCGTCCCACTGTGGAACAGTCTGACTCTTCTTTTTTCCAGTGGAAAAAATCTTCTCTGTTTCAAATTCATCTGGCCAAATTCCTAGCACAAAACGAGAATTGACACTCATAATTCCAATATCAAATATTCGATGCTCAATTAGCCGTTTTTGTCAAGTAATATCAGCATTGGTAGGTTTTTTCTTACGACTCCCTTCCTGATGTCAGTCATGTTCACATCTGCTGTTTTTGCTGCTCCGTGGTACCATGCATTGAGTTTTTGGGTCGTGGCAGGCGAAATTGCAGGGAAGTCCCCTCTAATTCTTTTTTTAAAATTGTTAAACAAAATAAAATGTTTTGCAATCCTATATTCTTACAGAAGTAACGCGGCCTTCAAAGCAGTTCAGAGCAGTTCAATATGTCTTCCTCTTCCTGCACACTTGCTGCGCATCGTCTCGCCTATTAACAGCCGCGACCCTTCTTCTCTTGTTCTTGTTAACGGGCTATAGCTTTTTTTAGCTTTTTTAGTCTTTTTTACTTCTTCCTGCAGTTGTTTCTAGGTGTTTTGTTTAGATGTCTTTAGATGCTTTAGCTGCAATAGTTCGTTGTTATTGTCTTGTGTTCTTTTTTCTGGCATCCCTTTACAGTTAGTTTCAATGCTGAACTAAATGTCTAATTCACTGTGTTTCTTGACAATCTCTACATCATTATTTTTTTCCTCTTGCTCACCACTCTGTCACGCATTTATAGTGCCTCAGATGTATGGATGCTTTCTTAGCTGGGTGTTGCCACTAAAGGACTATCACACCACAAAAGATTTTCATAAGAATTTCATAGGCTTCAAAAAAAAGTTACTAAGTAATTATTATATTAAAATACAATATAAATGATAGCCTTTGAAATCTCAATCTATTCAAACGTTCCTATTGATTCGTCTCGCCTACACGCCTCCTCCTCTCCCAGCCATCGCCTGGGGTACGTACTAGTTCAATGAGGTCCTTGAAATACAGGGCCCGCCCCGGTATGGCTCGGCCAGTTGCGTGCTGGGAGGGTCGTAGATCTAGCGTTTTCGGCGACAGTTCAAAGAGTTCAGCAATTCAGTGAATCTAGGAATTAACTTTTTGTGTCAAATTATATATTGTCTGCCTTTTTAATGACTACCTCTTATTTTTTTTCTTTCTCTTCCTCAGTGACTTTACCTGACTTTACTTTCGTCCAACATAAGTGGCCCCTCTTATCTGAGAAAGCTCCTTGCCATCCATTTTTTTGTTGCTTTCTTAGTTGTTATTAAATACTTTGTGTATGGGTTACATAGCCAATCTTATGCGTGTTCTGTTTTTTACCCGGTTACAGAGTATGGTTATTGGCAATAAACGAATGAATGAATGAATGAATCTCTCTAGATTCCACCTTTGAAACATATTCTGAAATAAACGTCCAACTTTGTTAGACAAGGTGGTTCAGAATATGTCCCGCAATGCATTGGAACATACAAAGAAAACAGAAAACACCGCACTGTCTTGTCTCCAACTATCGTCCTACTTTTTTATTTTTCCTAACTATTAGTATCACCTCGGTTTTTGGCAGAGACTTCGAGAGAAAATTAAAATCCAGCCTTATAACGTATCTTGAGACGAATTCCCTCCTCCCCGAGGACCAGCATGGTTTTAGAGGTGGAAGGTCTGCTGAAACGTTAATGCCATCGACTCTAAATGACTGGACTGAAGCTTTCGAACAAAAAATCGACATAGATGTCATCTATTTTGATTTCATGAATGCTTTTGATAAGAAACCGTCTTATGGGCTTATTTATAAGCTAATTAGTGTAGGCAATCATCCGAGAGTAATTACATGGATAAAAAATTTTATAACGGGAAGGTCTTTTCAGGTTAGAGTAAATGTGTCATTTTCTAAGTCCCTTTCTGTTACCGGCGGTGTCCCACAGGGAGGTGTGTTATCCCCGGTTCCCTTTACTATATACACTTCGGAAATTCCTTCCTTGGCTAACCATAATGGTGTTAAATGCAAGATATTTGCGGACGATATAAAAATTTATAGACCTATAACAAAGGAGGAGGATCATATTGCTCTCCAAACTGCCATAAATGTGGTAGCGGATTGGTCAGCAAGATGGAATCTCCCTTTGTCAGTGCAAAATCTAAAATGCTCCACCTTGGACAGCAGAGTAATAGAAAGGCTTATTTTCTAAATCAACTAAAACTTGGTAGCGTAACTACATTACGTGCTCTAGGGTTCATTTTAGACACAAAACTTTCTTTCAGGGACCACTGTGAAACAATAGCAAAAAGGCTGATCGCATTGTGCACAGCCTTTTCAGAACGTTGCGAACGAACTCTGTGAAACATTTGGTTCTCGCTTTCAAGTCCTATGTGAGACCAATACTAGAATACGGCACTACTGTATTTAGCCCTATGAGTAAAATAGAGATTGCTAGGCTAGAAGACGTTCAAAACAGCTTCACAAGAAAATTGTAGACAGGGGTGCATGGATACGATTACACCAGGATTCCTTCGGCTCCTATAAGAAATAAATTCTACAACCTACCTACACTTGCGCACCGTAGGAGAAAGTATGATCTTGTCATGGTTTGTAAGGCGGTAACTGGTATGTTAGGAATTTCAGTCCAGGAATTCTATTCCGGTTTTACCTTCTAACACGAGAGGAGGCCAGTGGAAGATCAGAATCCCAAGAGGAAAATGTAATGTAAGATTAGGTTTCTTTACTAATTGAGCAGGAACCGAGTTTTTGAAGCTCTCAAAGAAAAACGTTCTACCTAAGTCCTTGAGGCAGCACGAAAAACTCCCTGACAGGTATCTCCAGGACGCTTCTTAGTTTACTCGTTTAATGACTTCAAATTGTTTTGTTTATTGTTGCTTTACATGCTGTTTGTTAACCGTATCTGATTTGTTATCTGCGTGGGTCTCCACGTATAAAAATAAATAAATAACATTATTATAGGTATAGGCTCTCGCAACCCATATGGATTGCTTCTGACTAACGAGATCCCTGCTTTAATCTATAACATTGTCGCTTCAATCTTATATTGTTGCTTGGTTTTCTTCTTTCGGTTGCAAAGCCTATTTTTTGTTGTTCTCACATACAGTGCGCGTCTTCAAGACGCAGTCAAATAAATAAATAAATAAATAAATAAATAAATGTTGGGAACAGATCGGAGAACACATCTTCTGGCTCATTTAGCATGACAAGATTTGTAGCAGGCCAAATTTGAACAGATCAGCTATACGATCATTCTGAATTTTGGGTTGATTCCAAAAAACAATAAATTTTTTGTTGAAGTGAACTGATTTCGCAGCGCAGCACATTTTGAACTGTGATTCAATCTCCACCGATTTGCATAACTCCCATGAAGCGGCAGAGGGTCGTGGAGAGCGAGTTGAAGCGTAGTCCTTGGCATCTATGGGCCGCTGAATATGCAGAATTGGATTCTGTAAGTTCAGCGCGAGTTTGACGCGTTTTTTCTTGCTTCGAACTTCTGCAAGTTTTTTCTCAATAAGTACTGAAGCGTATACCTACCTATTCTATATCACCTTGCTGCATTTTATTTATTTAAGCAAAGAAAGGAAAAAGGTCAGTGTTGGCAAACCGTTTCGAGGATGCGTCACGCATTCTACTTATGCAGGACATCGCGAGGCAAGAATGCATACTTGGCCGACACAATGAACTGCGGCGGCTAGATTGAAATTGTTTTGTATCCATACCATAGACGACTGGTACCCGCGGTTTAAGATGAATGTGTCCAAAAATTTGTAAAAAAGTTGCAGGACATCTGCGACTTATACACTACTTTCGTTATAACACGGATCTTCTCTACGTCAGAGTGAAAAGCGACTGTAATTCCTACGTTTTCGTAAAAGGTAAAGCCTATCTGAAGTTTTGATTAATTGCATTTATAAGTTGGAATGGGTGCGTGTAGCGCACAAGGAGGAGGTGCCGACTGCGGCGTTTCTCCAATACCAGGTTCCTGGTTCAGATTTCCCACTCGGGCCAACCAAACCTTTCATTCCTCCGCGTCGGTGAATTGGTATCAGACTTATCCGAGAAGTATAAAGCGCTGAATTGTTCATTGGCTGGTCTTTGTAGGCCCAACTGAGCATACAAGCATCCCGTAGAAGTAGAATGCATGTCGGATCTCAAAAGGGATTCAGTAACGCGTCCTTTATCCTCCATCCTTTAAAACTCGAAATCGGCACAACGGCTAATCTCATGAAAACTGTATAAAAGTTTCCCATACTTGAGACAGTACAATAAAAACGAGACATAAAAAACGAAGTCAGGGAATCCCTATCTTTCCTATCTCTTGCGGAATTGCTACTGGACTTATTTGTTTTTGCGTACAAACTGCTACTTTCACTATTCGCATGTCGTCTAGACAATCACGTGTAGGTGGATCCCTGGGGCTTTCACCATCACAACTGTCTCGACACCGCTGGGAGCGGTGCTGAGAGAAAAACAGGTGTTCTTTAAAACTTGGACTGAATCACACCTACATGCATACACACATAAGCACACATCAAAGCACTGAGTTGGGAAACGGTGGCGAAGAAGAGACTTCTTCTCCGCGGAATCTTCCATTAGTCCGTCACTGCAGCATCAGAATAATGGCGGATTAGCGGGAGTTATTCAATTCATTTTCTTTATGCCTCAGATTTCTGTTACTGAGGTTGTAAGCTGTCATAACGATAACGATGAAAGCATCGTTATGAGTAGCGAAAGATTCGGCTGAGAAGAAGCCTCTTCATCGCCCTCGTCTCGCCATTCATTGCATAGCATCTCTGCAGCCGAAATACTAGACCAATTTTCTAAAAACTGCGTTTTTCCCAAGGCAAGATTTAAGAGCTCATACAAGTCTTTCTGTTTCTAAAAGCATACGCTGCAAGTTGCGGGTCTCTGACCTAACTAAGCCTTCCATCTGGAGGCAAAGCGTGGTTTTCTGTATTGCTAGTCTTTTTATGTGAAATCGAGATGAAGAACTTTGCCCCCACTACCTTCATAAAGTACACAACGGAGACCATATCGTGTCCAGCCTGTTCTTCAGTGTATTTGTGTAGCACTACTTTTCGATGGAGTACTTAGCCATTAGTGGACGCGGGATAGTACTGTAGAAGGAGTAGGAGGAAGGAGGCTGTGCTCCCGATTCGAGGTCCCTGGTTCGGACTTTCCGCCCAGACCAACGAAGCCTTCCTTCCCCCCGGGGTCGTTGAAATGGTACCATACATGTCTGGAAAGGTAAAAACACTGACATGTCCACTGATTGGCCACCACAGGTTATTGTATACCACCAACGGAATCGAACCCTCGACCCCTCCCCCAAGTCCGCCTCGCTATCCACTTGGCCATCCAGTCGCTGCCGCAAAGGGCGGCGAATGAATCGCTTGAATGTACACTGCAGCTTATTCTAGGAAACCTAGGAAATTACTATAATCAAACTTTAATTTGAGCTCCAAACCTTCTGCAGATTAAGTTCAGAGCACGACAGAGCCATTCCATGTGTCACTTTTGCCTTATTAGCCCGCCCTGAAGCGGTGCAATTTTTTCGCCATTTTCGGACCACCCGGTGGTCCGAAGCAAAAACGAAGAACAGTTCTGTGATCCTCGTCCGATGCTCTACAAGGCTATATAGGTCACCTTGAGAATCTTTGAGGGAAGTTCATAGGCCTCCCTTGTTAGGCTCAGTTGCTCACTGGAGCTGAAAGAAAGGAACTCTCTACTGGAACTGCGAGAAGGTTGAGATCCACTTTTATTCCTCTGCAATTGTTGAGAACATCCACCAAAGCTACAAATAGTCACCTAGAAACTCAAAAAAGATAGGAGAGTCGATAATGAGCACAGAACGTTGAAAAAACTTCTGTATGCGTGAGTTCGATCTCGGACAGATCTTGTGGTTATCATGATGCAGTTGGGCTGTTGATGTGTCCTTGCTGTTAAACTAGCGACCAACCATTGACTGATGGCAGCATCATAACGCCCCATGTCTCGTCGCTTTCGCTTTATCTAAGACCTGAAAGAAAATCTGCAGTACTAATAACAGTTCCAAAGCATCATATCTATCAAGCTACACGTGCCTTCTTACCAAGGCGTACAACCAATGGGAAGGGGGGAGCCCCCCCCCCCCCCCCTCCCCCGACCCTGTTTGCTCCGTGAGTTGACGATGGAGTAGGGGATATGACTGGTAGTTGAGAGAGGCTAGACGACCATGCAGCTTACCCACGCTCACTCCATGCGGCGAAAGAGTCAGCGTGGGAAAGCGCGTAGTGAGCGTATCGGAGTTAGAAAGCGCAGAGAAAATCGATGTGATCGTTCGCGTTCACTCTTGGGAGCGGCGAATTATCGATTACCAGACGTTCAGCGCAAAGCGTCCGGTTAGAGGTTTCGCACTCTCCCTCACACTACGGATACCAAACTCCTTGGACACGAAGGTTTATTGGCCTTTAGGCCCAATTGAAGAAGGAAAAACCTGCCTCGCTTATTACATAGGGTAGAGTGGGGTAAGATCCTCAAAACGATTGATGTAAAGCTTGTTTACTGTCTTCCGCAATCGTGCGATTCCCACTCTGAAGGGTATAGTCTGCAGAAAAATTTATAGTCGGTCGGTTATTCGGTCAATCGGTACCATTATCTTGTTTTCCAATTTTCCAGGATTTTTTTTTTCAATTCTGGTAGTTTAAGGTGGAGATGATGAAAATCGTTGATGAAGTATTTATATCTCACTGTGGCGAAAATGTTCGAAATAAGCGCCAGCCAGAATTTAACAAAAATGTTATACTAAACAGTAGATTCGCTAAATGGGTTTATCCTTCCTTCGCTCAGCAGCGCGACAATCGTATAAACCTGATCCTTTCGACAGCATTTTCACGACAATAGCCGAACGTGTCGGCGTTATTAATGCTGCCAGTGTCGATTAGGAGGCGGAGATAATAGATATTCGTAGCTTTCTCAATAATGTGCCGCCCCGCGATTATTGTATACGACGCGCTTCAGTCATAAGCTGATCGCTCTGGGCGTAGAATACGACAGTCCTTCTATTTGGGCTTCTGAGGGGTTTAATTATGTGTGCGGCCACAATGGATGTACTTCAGGCCAAAGAACAACTGTCAGCCGAGAGCACCACCGAGGCAGCGAGCTTCAGGAGACAAAAACCGCAGCAGAGGAGAAGGCCAAACTACTGGGAATCGCCGATAGCTCGCGCCAAGCTGCGCAGAAGGACCAGGAGAAGACCAAAGGTGGGCGAAGGCTTAAAAATCTTATAGTGGATGCTACTCGACGTTTATATTATTATGCTTTTCCAGCTGAACTCGAATCTGCGCCAAAGAAAGCCGAGGAACAAAGGAAGAAGGTGGAGAACTTGACGAGCAATAAGGAAACAGTTGATACTGCACTGAAGCAGTGTCTCACCGCTATTGAGGAGCTTGAGGACAAGATCAAGGAGACGCAGAGAAGAAGAGAAAATGTCATCTGATGACGCAGTGAAGGATATGGAGGAGCAGATAAAGGAGACGAAGGAGGCTCTGGAAGATGTAAGACAAGAGAAGACGTCGGCAGAAGTGGCGTTAGGGACGTTGAAGTGCGAGAAAACTTCGACAGAGGAGCTTCTCGCAAGAAAGAAAAGCGAAGCGACGGCATCTGCAGAAGATAAAGGAACACTCTGCAGAAAAGGAGGCTACCAAGGCGGCACTAGTCGCTGCAAAGTCCTCCAGCGATAGTCTGCTGCTGGAGAACGGCGAGCTGGAGGCGAGGTTAACCGCTGTGATGGAGAATAACGATGGAGTATGCAAAGTCGCAGAGCAGCGATGCTTGACACTGGAAAAAATCTGAAGGAGGCCGAGGCTGAGGTGGGAGATTTGAACTGCTCTCTAAAAAAATGTTGATTTGATGACCTATATTTAAAATGCGACCCTTAGGTGTAATTATGTCCCGGAAGGAAAGCGACCGCCGCGCCGAGCAGAACCTAGGTCTTCAAATCAATATTTTTTAAACATTTGCTGGGCGTTTTTTCTACGGATAGATTATTGGATGATGGTCCCAATCGTAGGATTGGTTTTTGGGAGCACGCAATTTGAAGAGCTCTATCAAAAGGCGGCGGAAAAGGCATTCTTTGGGTTTTTCCTATAAAGACTCCAGGTGAACGGAGTATAATGGTTGGATGGATCAGTGCCTACAAATTAGTTTAGAGTAATGTCTTTTGAAATGATTGCCGACGAAATTCTGCAGCACCTAATCATCACTTAGCTAACATTCCTTTTTGGTTTAGCATTGAATAACCGCTACAGAAGAAAAGAACTGAAGACGAGTTGGTAACCGCTGCTCAGCTACATCGAGACATTGAATGCAAACAGCGACTAACGGCAGTCAATGCATTGTCATTGGTGGAGCAAATGTTTTTTTTTTTGCGATTTCTATTGGAAAAAGTTAAAGCACGTGGGCGTGCTAGTGAATCACTCGCTGAATGTCTCATCTTCATGTATTTAATAGCTTCCACACTAGAGATAATTTTCGTTTATTAATGTCCATGTTCGACTTTCTTGAAGCGTTAAATAGCTAATACATAGTTATGCGAGTATTCTCGTTTATTGTTGTTTCTGTCTTTACTAGGTCTTTTTCTGCAGGAGCTGTGGTGTGGGAAGAAATTCTCGTTGAGGATTTCATTCTTTGGAAGCGTAAGAATTCATTCTTTTGCTGCATTTGAGCGCATATCAAAATTATCGATTAAGCAACGTGGGGAATCGATAGAGGAGGCCGTCTTGCGGCAACTTAAGTGTAAATCCTGCTTGATAGGTTGCCTCAGGTGGCTGCAAATGACCTGACGTATGTCACTTATGGTAGCGGCACTTAGATAATGTGACCCATCTATGGGTCTCCCCACGATAGCTCCGCGAAAGCGCAGTTGCCTCCACTTCAAGGTGATTAAGATGACTGTAATTTAGCACAACGCAGCGTTGAGTGCTGCGGTGTCTAAGTACGAGGTGCTCTCGAAGGAATGCTCAGACCCCATTTGCCCCCCCCCCCCCAAATTTCCCTCTATTTTATGGCTAATTTCTGCGGCGGCGCAGATCGATGGTATGACTAGTCGCTCAGCGCATTATTATGTAGTGTGATGTTAATTTGATCAACAGGGGTCGGGAGCCATGACCGAGATAGTTTTGCGAGATTTTCTCGTATGTTACGGGGATGACTCGGCAATGTCTGCATAAATTCTCTTTCGTATCTGTATTTGATCTGCTTCCCCCGAACGTCTGAAGAGCTCATCAGACTTTGCGCACTTCTTCGTTTAATTTAATCTCTTATTCGAAAAGTATCCTTTACGAGTTTTAGCTTGATAGAGAGTGAATGCCATCGGCACATCAACACTTACACTATAAGCCAAATAAAAAACGCGACGAGGTTTCCAAATGCATGGCGCGATCTCTTGTTCACATACATTAAATAATTCCTGTGCTCTAGAGCGAAACTGGGTGCACTATCATACTCTATAATAAGGCGCTAAGCGATGAGTCATCATATCCATCAGCGGCGCCGCAGAAATTAGCCAAGGGAAAATGGAAAAAAAAAGGGAAATGGAGGGGAAAAATGGGGAAGGAGGAAATTACGACACGAAAATAGCGAAAAATACCCAGACGTCTTCTACCTATCTGGAAACTTCAGGTAATCGCGGCTGCTGAACACGAATGTGAGGTTCCCTTTTGAAGTATCGATCGCCATCAATCCATATTGACCAAATTACTGTGCTTGAAAATTGCGGGATATACCCAGACCAAGGTCAAGCTTGAGGTTCGGGAATCGAAGGGGGGGGGGTCGTACAGCGGCCTCGTCTGGAGGGAGGGGGGGGGGGGGTCGTACTCTCTCGGTTTTGGCAGAGGACTCTCTCCAAATTCAGGTTTTTAGATGATGTTTGCATCTATTAATAAGTTGTTTTTTCCAGGTGTGACTACGACAATGCAGAGATATACAAGCACTTGCGTTTCCTGGAGTTAAAAAAAATAGGATTGAATATCAAAAATTTTTAATGCCGATTACTGTGCAGTGAAAAATAAAGATTTCCTGTCTGCAGATTCATAGTCAATGAGAGATTTTCATTTTTTCAGGTTTTCCCAGGACGTCATGGACACGGTAGGCAGAAAACTAGTGCAATTCTGGAAGTAGATGAGCGACATCTACTTCCAGAATTGCACTCTATAAAATTTCAAGTGTTAATTACTGAGGACGACCTAAGTACTTTCCCTACAAAATTTTTGAAGCGCTCTTCGAGTCGATGACGGAATGGCAACCGAAGGACGGACTTGCTTGAAAAGTAATTTCTCTCCTGCAGGAAACAGAATCAGAAGATGAAATCGCATCCTATAAAATTTTAAGCCCGTTTGACACACAGTGATAAAACTATGTTTCTCTGAAACGATATTCTACATGATCAGACTTCACGATTTACCGAAAAGATATCGACACACTAATCACATGGAACACGTTACTTTTAGAACCTGCCTTTTAAAGCATACAGTACCGGACGCGTCTTTTGAATAGACGCCGAAAAAACCGCACTTTTGCGGTTTTTGCGTCTTTTTGCTATAACTCGCCCAAATGTCATCCATTTGAAAAACCAAGAGTACATTTGAGCTCAGGAGATCGAGCTCTATCGTTTGGTATATACATTTGATATGAATGATCAAAAATGGCCAAAATTGAAAACTTGCGCTCCATTGAGAAGGCCGGCCGCGGACGAGTTGTCGGCCGCAAGGCGCCGAAAAGGTTGCAGGCTCACAATTCCTCTAATTTGAGGTTCTGTGAGAAACGGTTGGTACCGTTCGATTCGTCTCTTCGAGATCTACACAAGCATGTATACAACTTCGCCAAACCACCGCATTTTCGCAGTGGGTGGTCAAAGATGGCTGGAGCAGAATTTTGCTATTGGGGAAGCTTATTTTCCATGGCTTGCATGTTCTCGGTGCATCTTAAGCATGGCGTGAAGTGTTTTGTGATGTCAGGAATCCTCTGAGAGTGCGCTGTGCACAATGTATATAGGATCGAACCTATCAATCGACTGGGCGCGACAGCTTGTAGAGTGGGCGTTTGAAGAG
Source organism: Heligmosomoides polygyrus bakeri (assembly GCA_947359475.1). Taxonomy (NCBI): domain Eukaryota; kingdom Metazoa; phylum Nematoda; class Chromadorea; order Rhabditida; family Heligmosomidae; genus Heligmosomoides; species Heligmosomoides polygyrus. The sequence continues at coordinate 93,794,718 of OX375866.1, read as the reverse complement.
TTTTTATCCGAAATTCTTAGCCGCCCTACTCAGAAATTGCTGTACTCTGTCCCGACGAGACTTTGGAGTGCGCTGTGCACAATGTATATAGGATCGAACCTATCAATCGAGTGGGGCAACCGCTCGCAGATTGCACGCGCGGGCGTTTTCAGAGCGCAGCAACTCTGGCAAATTCGAATCGTTTCGGCTGCAGCTCCTGGGTCTTGTAGTCAGTTGAACGGTCTAGGAGTATGCTAAAGTAGTGCGGCGTAGCTTAGGAAGAGGCGATGTTACAGGGGTGCGAACATGAAGGTGAGGCTTGTGTGACGTATTCTTTCCGATTTCGGTGTACCACTGCGGGAAGACGCGGGAAGCTAATAGCCTCAAAACGCGTAGGCGAACAAGCCGTTTAGGGTACTTTACGACTACATGCTCTGAACACCTCAGCTGCGTAAACTGCCTTAGCTTCAGCTGCCAGTTTGAAGCGGCAGAAGATAGCAGTTAGAGCTTCTTGCGCTCTTACTCGGCGAGAATTGAGATTTCGACACTCGCTATGGTACCACTCTGTTCATCATGAAAGTGCTATCGAATGGTATCAATTTCGATCGATTTCGGGGAACATCGACTTTTGGCGGTTTTCCATCGAGGACGAGGCCGCTGGAGACCGCGGCCCGCGGCAGGCGGTCGGTGACGTCATCGAAATCGATGTCTTCAAATTGTGCCATGCTTGATACCATTCGATAGAGCTACAAACGGCCTACAAATGTGCACGCGAGCAGAACACTTCAAGTGCTTTCAGACGACGTGCTCACAGCTTCCTAGCTGTTTAAACTGCCTTAGCCCCAGCTGCCGTTTTAGGGCAGCGGACCTAGCGGTTGAAGTTTCCTGCGCCCTTACTCGCCCATTTTAGAGTTTTCGACACTCGCAATAACACCATTAGCTTCAGCCTGAAAAGCTCTATCGAAACAATATAAATCTCGATCAGTTTCAGAAAAATCGATTTTTAACTAATCTCATCGTGGACGGGTGCGCTCTGGGCCGAGTCTGCGCTGACGATGACGTCATCGAAAATCGATGTTTTCGAAATTGGCCAAATTTCCTCGTCCAAAATCATCTAGAGGTTATTTGGGGCTCTGATTACGAAAAAAACATCCGTTTTTAGAAATTCCGCTGAATTCCGAGATTTCAGTAGGTCACTTCTCGTTTGAAGGTGGCCGGGTCAGGATCACCAATCACCCTCAGTTATCAGTATGGGTGGTCTCCTGCCGTGGACGTCCAAATGGACTTCGGCTTCATGTTCGGCACCCCGAATAAGACCCGCCCCTAAAGAGAGCTGTTATCTGGGTGAGTAAGAGCACGAAGAACATAGACCGTTGTAAATTGCACGCGCGGGCGTGTTCGGAGCGCGATAACTCTGTCAGCTTCCGATCTTTCTGGCTGGGGCGTGTAGATTCCGTAGGCAGTAATGTGCTCTAGTAAAACTCCAAAGCACAGCAAAGCATCTTTTGAACTGGCAAGGGTACGGCGGTGCGAAAATGCAGGTTGGGCCTGTGTGACACGATTTTTTCAGATTTCGGTCGACCGCTGCAGGTACACGAGGCGAGATAACGGCATGCAAACTCGCGGACGAGCAAAGCACCGAAGGCACTTTACGATGATCTGCTCCTAACTCTCCAGCCGCCTAGCCTGCCTTAGTCCCAGCTGCCATTTTAGAGCTGCTGAGGGCAGCGGTGAAGTTTCTTCCGCCCTTACTCGCCCACATTTGAGATTTTGACCCAAGAGATGGTACCGTTCTGTTCTGCTCGAAAGCTCTATCGAACGGTATCAATTTCGACCAATTTTGGAAACATCGATTTTTTTGACAATTCGACCCCTCCAAGACGGGGGCGCTCTTCGCCGAGCCTGCCCGGACGATGACGTCATCGAAAGTCGACGATTTCGGAATCTGCCAAATTCTCTTGTCCAAACTTGTTGCCCCACTCGATTGATAGGTTCGATCCTATATACATTGTGCACAGCGCACTCCAAAGTCTTGTCGGGACAGAGTACAGCAATTTCTGAGTAGGGCGGCTAAGAATTTCGGATAAAAACTCTTCAAACGCCCACTCTACAAGCTGTCGCGCCCAGTCGATTGATAGGTTCGATCCTATATACATTGTGCACAGCGCACTCCAAAGTCTCGTCGGGACAGAGTACAGAAATTTCTGAGTAGGGCGGTTGAGGATTTCTGATAAAAACTATTCAAACGCCCACTCTACAAGCTGTCGCGCCCAGTCGATTGATAGGTTAGATCCTATAGGCATTGTGCACGGCGCACAAGTTTTCAATTTTGGCCATTTTTGATCATTCATATCAAATGTATTTACCAAACGATAGAGCTCGATCTCTTGAGCTCAAATGTACTCTTGGTTTTTCAAACGGATGACATTTGGGCGAGTTATAGCAAAAAGACGAAAAACCGCAAAAGTGCGGTTTTTTTCGGCGTCTATTCAAAAGACGCGTCCGGTACTGTAGAAAACACATCTACCAAAGCTTTATAAATTTTCCAGGAGCCCCAAAAAAATCTCCGTGTCACGGCAGTTTAATGCGGCTACTGCGTTCTCTGACATGACCAATCGCACTTGAAATATGGATGGACTCCTCGCTGGATTTTTTTTTCTGCCTTCTGAAGGACAGTACGACAGAGAGTGGAATTGTATCATATGAAATTTTAAGTCATGCTTAACATACAATAAAAACTGTGCTTCTCCGCTGCGATGAAGATATGACGAGGATGGATCGCATACAAAATTCTCATTTTTCATGAAAATATTATTTTTTAGCCGAAGCAGATCACCCATACGGATAAAATCTAGCCACAAGAACCTAAAAGTTTTGATCAATTCACTGTGAAAAAATTGTGATTTTCTGGATAGAACAGGTTGAATCGACCTATGGTCGTCTTTGCACCAACGTCATCGGAGCATAAAATTGAACGTTCACAAAAAGGTTCATAACTCGGTAGGTTTTTCGCATTTTTCTAGCCTCTCAAGAAGAGGATAAAACGCTCTTTCTCACATTGTAAAAATCTTTTCCAAAAAAGGAGTAGTCACGCGTGGCTGCTGGTTCGCTTTTTGAGCGAAAAAATTGAAGTGGCTTCACAAAAATATTCATAACTCGACTAATTTTTCGAAATTTAAAAATCCCGCTAGCTTTTCAGAAACTAGAGGAAGACCCCTTTCTTGCAGTATAAGAACTAACGTCCAAAAATTCGGTCTTCATGC
>OX375866.1:93765286-93791276 GCA_947359475.1 Heligmosomoides polygyrus bakeri | reverse complement strand
CGTGAACTGAATCCTTCACCGGCGTCATCGGAGTGATTTCACATGAATGTTCATAATTCAAAAATCAAAAATTCCGCTCGCTTATCAAAAAATAAAGCAAATGTGCTTTCTAACCATATAAGAACCGTTTTCCAAGAAAGGGGTCTTCATGCGGGGCGGAGGGGGTTCGATTTTCGGTACGTATTTTCGCAACATGGAACCGAAAGTGAGCCTCCCCTGCCGCGCATGAAGACCGAATTTTTGGACGTTAGTTCTTATACTGCAAGAAAGGGGTCTTCCTCTAGTTTCTGAAAAGCTAGCGGGATTTTTAAATTTCGAAAAATTAGTCGAGTTATGAATATTTTTGTGAAGCCACTTCAATTTTTTCGCTCAAAAAGCGAACCAGCAGCCACGCGTGACTACTCCTTTTTTGGAAAAGATTTTTACAATGTGAGAAAGAGCGTTTTATCTTCTTCTTGAGAGGCTAGAAAAATGCGAATAACCTACCGAGTTATGAACCTTTTTGTGAACGTTTAGTTTCATGCTCCGATGACGTTGGTGCAAAGTCGACCGGAGGTCGATTCATCCTGTTCGATCCAGAAAATCATGATTTTTTCACTATGCATTGATCATGACTTGGAAGTTTTTGTGGCAAAATTTTATTCGTATGGGTGGTCTGCTTCGGCTAAAAATTTTTTTCATGAAAAACGAGAATTTCGCTTGCGATCCATCCTAATCATATCGTCATCGCAGTTCCGTCATCGCTGCGGAGAATCTTGTTTTTCTGCTGTATCATGTACAGAGCTGGGGTTTTTTAGCTCCATTTTCGTTTTTTATGACGTTTTCTTAGGATGGGAGAACATTATTTCCATAGAGAAGTCCATCGTCCATCCTTCCTTTTTCCGCTCCATAATCGATTCGAGGAACGCTTCCAAAAAGTTTGTAAGGAAAGCACTTAAGTCGTCGTCAGAAAGAAATACTCAGATCTTTATATAACACAATTTCAGAGCACAATTTCAGATGCAAACGTCGCTACTTCAGGTAGAAGAATGTTCCGTGTCCATGGTGTCCTGAAAAAAAACTCATAAATTGAACAGTGATGATTGGAAACTGCTACCAGAAAACCTTTATTTTGAAGTGTCGAAAATAGCATTCGAAATTTTAAAGAATTTTATTCTGTTTTGAAAACGTTATTGTTCAGGGAACTCGTTTCATTGTCCTCATCAGTGCCGAAGCCGCACCAAAAGAAGAATCTATTAGAGAGTTCAAACTGCACAATAAACCTTGAAAAAATCAAGAAATTCAAGAAATAGAACAGTGGAAGAGAGAGGGAGGGGGTCGTACAAATTCCGCTTCCGAGGGGGGGGGGGTCGTACATTTCCAGCAAAAATCGAACCCCACGCTTGACCCTGACCCAGACGTTTTCTACCTATCTGGAAACGTCAGCTCTGGGGTAATCGCGGCTGCTGAACACGACTGTGAAGTTCCCTTTTGAAGTATCGATCGTCATCAATCGATATTTACTGATACTGACTGCAGAGCGTTTCAGGATGAAAAACTAAAAGAAGTCATTCCATGCTGAGTTTTAATAAAAAATCTGACACTGGGCTCCCAACAGTCAATTGTTCGACTTCAGGAAGGCGAATATCCAGCTTCATTCTGCAACGTGTCAACGTCTTGAGCGGCCGCATCTTCATCGCGCTCTGCTGGCTAGATCTTCCACACGTTCTGACCTCGGACTTTAGGAGTGTGCTGACTCCAATTGTTTTATTTTTATACTGCACACAGAGCCCTGCGACCTCTGTGTGACTGGTTCTCTAACATCTGCAATTCTGTTTCAGGTTATCTAAATTCAATATTTCTTAGACGCCGACGGCAGATCGAGTAAAAACCAACATGGCGAGATCCTTCCGAAAGACTTATAGCAAAAATTCAAATGAAAACGTGAGACCCGCTTCAACAACTTCTCCCTCCCAACCCTCTCAACCAATTTGCGTAGACACGTTTCGCAACATGTCACTGCTAGATCTTCTCAAGGGAATTGCTGAGCATAGCACTGACACCGTGATTGCTCAAATGTTTACGGTGACGTACGAGAAACTTCCTACGGAGTTTGCTGGTGTTGCCGAAGCAGAAAGACGATCACGAAGCATTGTTATTTCGAGGCTTAAGGAGACCTGTGAAAACAACACCTTATACGAGCGGCATAGTGATCTTATGGGAAGTGTTTGTGCTCTATTAGATGCAATAAAAGTTGAATGTGGGCCTTCGGAGGTGTACCGTTTGGGCAAACCTGATCCTGAACGGAACAGGCTTGTGAAGATTGTTTTGCCAACGACGTCTCACTGGGGTATCGCGCTAGCCAACGCTCGTTTTCTTCGCTAAGTTCGTGGTTTCGAAAACGTTTTCATCCGTAGAAGTATGACGACAGAAGAACGTAAGCAAGACTACGAACTGAGAAAGCTGGCAAGGGAACGCAATTCAGGTAAGGTGAACCAGGAATGGGTAGTGTATCGTCGGCAGTTGAAACGCATCTCGGAGTTGCCTAGTGGGAACACGGGAAACGTGTAAGCTGGCACGGTGAATCTCCACAATCCTGTTATCTAAAAGCCTCGCGAACAAGTTGCATAACCTTCACTGTCTTCTTTACGACTGTAATCTGGATACCATTTTTATTACCGAAACCTGGTTATCTCCTAAGATCAATGACCCTGAAATTGTGAACAGGTTCCCATACAATGTGTTTCGAGCTGATAGAAATGGCCGGGGAGGAGGAGTTTCGTGCATTGTCAACAATAACGTATGTACCAAGAAAGTTCCACACAATTTTTTGTTGAAAGCAGACATTTTGTGCTTGGACATGTTCTACACGGGATCATGTTTGCCTTTACGATTCATTTTGGTTTATCGTCCTCCAATTTCTCTTATGAGTGATGACGAAGGTATTATTGACGCTATCTCTATACTGTCGGTTTCGGAAAGTACTATATAGCTTGAAGACTTCAATCTCAAAATTGATTGGCAAAATATGAAATCACTAGATTCCGTCTCAGCACATTTCCTCAGTTCCCTTATTGGCTGTGGTCTTAAACAACATGTTAGCCAACCCACTCATCACGACAAAACACTCGATGTAATTCTGACATCAAACAACTTTGTAACCAGCGTTGAAATTCATCTTCCTCTCTCCACATCCGATCATTGCACTATTGGTTTCAGACTATGCGCTCCTCGCGAACCTTCTTGGGGTACCCCAACACCAGATTTCGCCAGCGTTGATTATGCTTCTCTCAATTTGAGTTTCTTTAGTGTAGATTGGGCCCATTTGTTCGAAGGTTATGCATCTTGCTCTGATCTTTATCGTAGGTCCTGTTGTGTAGTATACGATGTCCTTTCAAAGCACGTACCCTTCAAATTCTGCACTCCTCTTGAGCTTCCTACTCACATTCGAAACTTGCTTTCACAGAAAAAGCGCGTATTTTTCAACAAAGCCGACCCACTAAACAATAGTTCATATAAAAAGATTTGCAAAGATGTTGATTTTCATGTCAAAAAATTCTAGGCGTATAAGGAACGACGGCTTATCTCTGCAAATTCCGTAAAAAGGCTTCATGCTTATATCCGAAGCAAGATTAAATCTGCCGGAGAAATTCCCTTGCGTACTGATATAGGTGGCTCATCGTGCTTTAAAGATAAATCAAAAGCTGTTGCTCTGGGAAAGTTCTTTGCAAGCGTCTTTTCTTACGGCTGCCCAAATACCTCTTCATCCTCTTCTATTGTGAATTCTTTCGCTGCACACCAGTCTTGTGATTTTTTCTTTCACCGATCTGAGGTCTACAAAATTCTCTAACACAAAACCTAAAACCTTCTTTTACTGAGCCTTATGATGGTATCCCGCCCATTGTGTTCAAAAAATGTACCGAGCCGCTTTCGGAGCCCTCAGCCTTCATTTTAAATGCCTCAGTGCTGTACGGTGAAATACCAGAGGTTTGAAAAGAGGCACTAGTCGCAGCAATTCCTAAGACTACTGGAGCTCAATTAGTATCTCAGTACCGTCCAATAAGCATTACGCCGTGCCCTGTAAAGGTTATGGAAATAGTTATCAGACAGAAACTTCTTGCATGGCTTGAGAGGCTCCGTGTTATTCCTTCTGAACAACATGGCTTTATGTCTGGGGCTTCAACAATTACCAACCTCGTTGATAGCTTATTTGAGTGGAATGTTGCTGTCAATCAAGGCATGTCAGTGGATGTCATCTACATAGATCTCTCAAGGGCTTTCGACAAAGTGAGTCACGCTAAATTAATTTCAAAACTCGAGCTTCTGGGAATCGGCGGTAAATTGTTAAGGTGGTTCACTTCATATTTGAGTAACAGGTTTATGACTGTAAAGGATGGAAGGGAATTCTCGGCTAGACATCATTGCAGAAGCAAGTTCCACAGGGTGGCGCTCTCTCGCCTTTACTTTTCCTGATTTATACCATGGATTTGCCAGAATTGCTAACTACCTCACCGAACCTGAAAGTTCAGATTTATGCAGATGACATTAAGATCTATGCCATCTATAATAGAGAGAATTCCCATAGTGTTCGTTCAGCACTTGAGAGGTCCCTAGTGAGATTAGCTGATTATGCATCCCGCTGGAATCTGACCGTCAGTTTTGATAAAAGCTCCGTCATGCACATAGGAGAAGGATCAGCTAGAAAGTACAGTGTTAACGGCATACCGCTGATCTAGTAAAAGATCTAGGTGTATTGTTCAACTCAAGATTAAATTTCTCTCAACACATTAGGGTTTTGGTTAGAACAACTTTTGGTATTCTATTTCTGATTTTTCGCAACGTTCATACGACTGATCCTCGTTTACTTACGCGATAGTACAAAGTCTACGTTCTTCCTCATCTAGAGTACCGTGCTCAGCTATGGAACCCGAGCAAATAGAAAAAGTTCAATAAACCTTCACGAAACTGGTTTTCCACCGTGCCCACAATTCACGAACGAATTTTGCTGATTTACCTGATTATCCTAATCGATTGAAATTATTGGGATTGAAAAGTTTACAACACAGACGTGCTGTTGCTGATCTTGTGATTCCGCAATCCGAGAACAGCTCTAGTTACAAGAAAAATTTGAAAATATTGAATTGTTGCAGCTTCTAGAAAGAGTAAGCAACCGTTAGTGCTTTCAGTCTCTAACCACTTTGTGTCCTCAGCAGCAAGACTCACACTCGTAAATTCCATGAAGACTCCGGCAGATCAAGAAAACTTGCTTTAAAGATATTTAAGAGTAGTATTCTGTATTGTCGTTGTCAATTATATGAGAGTTTTTCGAACCGTCATTAAAATTATCAGCTCGTAGCATTACTCGTTGTATTGTCTTCACATTCTCATCATTTCTACATTGTCTTCGCTCTTTCACATCGTTTAAGCTTATTGATGGCGTACTGGTGATGGCAACGGCACAGAAACATTAACACACAAAGCTCTTTTCTGTCTACTTTTCATTTCGTACTGCTGCCGCCATATTCATTTCTCCTCTCTCCAATTACTGAATACGAGTTTGCTACGATCACAAATTTTATAAAAGATTCCTAAACCTTAGGATCAAAGGGTTGAAAAACACTCAGACTGCAACATATGGTCTTGTTCCTGCCTACTGTTGTTTGTTTAAGGCGCACAACTTGTGCAATAAATGAAAATGAAAAATTTTGATCAAACTATCGATTTTTTGTATATGCCGCCCAGGCGGCACGAAACGTTATCCCTTAGGTAGTCGAGGTCGTTCTTTACCTTTACGGACCAAATTCAAAACGTAAAACCCTCTACCGTATGAGTCGGCCACCCTACAATTGTCCATCGTCACTGTCAAAAAAGTGAAATCCTTACTGCAAGAGGACACAGAACTCAATATCTGATCAAGTGAAACTATTTTCTTTGCGTTTTGTATTTTCTCGCCTCGGGTCGAGACACCTACATTTTCGTATTTCTGAGACAAAAGCGCTCTATGTACAGTACTCCTGCCGTTCATACCTACTGTTGGAAGAGTCTTCTGGTAAGACGCGGGTGGAAGGGTTGGTTGTTGCGAGTGTGTACAAGAAACAACCGTAAACTCTTAACTGCTACTGGAAACAAAAGTTTGAAGCACGCTCTCGCTATCCAAGGAATTTTGTCTTTTTGCACCTAAAGTGAGCGAGGAATGCACTACGTTAGTTGACCTAGTCTCGTTTTAGATGCGCCACGAACTCTGATTCTAAGGGATGTCGTGGAGACTATCTGAATGCGTATTTCTCCTCTGCATTGACTACGCCAATCTATGAAAAGCCTTTGTTTTGTTCATCACACACAAGTGTGGTACCAACGTAAGTTGAAATTTGAAGGAACCAGAATAGGTTCCTATAATAGATTTTAGGTGCTAGGGAATCGTCAAAGATCTAGAATTTTTTCTTTATTATGGTACCTTCGTTCGTCTTCATTACTTTTCCCACACATTCTCTTCCCTTTGGTTTTAGGAACAACTTCATCCTTTATTACTACTTTTACTCACAAATTAATAAAGGTTTTTATCTAACTCTAAATCTTATGATTCCAATATTTCATGTCGTATCAACGTATGTTCTAGAAACTCTGATGCATGGGGGCCTGGCATTCAATAGGTCCGTCCTATAGCGCTCATTGCTATATCTCAGCTGTGATCAATTAACTAGGCCTTCCTTCGTGACTATTCCCTGACCTGTTCCGACGAAGGACACTGGAATTTGCCAAATCGCGAGGCACGACGACTGAAAGCGTCGTGGTACATCGTGAAGTAGATGCCGCGTTCTCCGCAGCGCTCTCCCAGGGCCATAAGGCCCATGCACACTTCTTCTGACAAGTGGGGCGACGGCTACCTCCGGGAAATCCAGCGGTCGCGCTAGAGCATCGTTATAGGCAACGGGACCGACGTCCCCGTGCAAGCCGCGCCGTTAGGAATGGTTTGAACCATTCCTGCCAGCAGCGCGGCGTCGTCTGCGATAGCCCCCGCGACAGCCGCAAGAGTGTGCATGCCCCTCCCTGTGGCACGTGTCGCAGTGTCGCGCCGCAGCCGTCGCGGCCCTATGCTTCATCATGGCCGCGCCGCGCTGTCGCAGAAGTGTGCATGGGCGTATAGCAATCAGCGGCGACGCAGCAGTGGGCGCCGCAGCGTGGCTGCGGCTACCGCAGTCGTATCCATCTAAAGGCCGCCAAGTTTCCTATGGAGCCACTACCGTAGTCGCTAGATATTACGTTATTTCTCTCCCGATCTCATGATACTTTAGTTAAGCGTGCGGTTTCGACGGTCGAACCAGCTATCCGCATCTTGACTTACTGCTAGTTTCAACGTCTTTTCCTTCAGCACCCTATCTGCCACTAAATACTAGAGTTTGTCCGTCACTAATGAAAATATATTATTGGGAAACTGCGGACGTTCCCATGAAGATTGTCGTGAGTTGCTAACAATACTGAATTGATCAGCCATCACCCCAATTCGAGGAGTGTTGACAAGCTCACAATCACATCAGCATCGCTCAAGTCATATTCAAAAACACAATAAGGGAAAGAAGTGCTGCTGGTTTTTCACGAAACTTTTTCGAATAATAATTTTGAACGGTTAAGTTGAAGCACATGGAGAGGCATCGCCGTTTTGTGCACAAACAATTAATGCGAATAACCATGGGTTTGCCGGTAAACATTTTTAGAGAATAAGAGTTTAATACCATGGGAGACAATGTCATATTATTCCTTTAGAGCTCCACTTTATGCATTAAGAATCATGGCTGGATGGCCTTGATCGACAGTTCTCAACTTATTAATGCATGAAGCCTACAACTTATGTAATAAGCTCTATCTTGAAACGAGGATGAAATACTAAAAGGTGGCTTACGACAATTTCGAGTGAAAAGTTAAGGAGGCATCGATATTAAAACTAGTACCAACTCAGGATAGGGTGATTTTGTTCGGCAGTGTCACAGACGAAAGCAGAACGCGGAATACCTATTCAAAGGGAATAATGTTGTGAGATAAAAAGACAACCCAGACCACCGAGTACGGTAGCGGTTCCATATGAAAGTAGTCTCTGCAAAAATTTTAGGCCGATTCATCGATTTTGGTACATAAAAGGAATGTGATGGCACTTGACGTAGGTTTATGCTTTTGTCGCGCTGTTGAGCGAAGGAAGGATAGACCCATTTGGCAAATCTACTGCTTAGTATAACATTTTCGTTAAATTCTGGCTGGCGCTTATTTCGAGCATTTTCTCTACAGTGAGATATAAATACTTCATCAACGATTTTCACCATCGCCACCTTAAACTCCCAGAATTGAAAAAAAAATCCTGGAAAATTGGAAAAACAAGATAATGGTACCGATCGACCGAATAACCGACCGACTATAATTTTTTCTGCAGATTATACCCTTCAGAGTGGGAATTGCACGATTGCGGAGGACAGTAAACAAGCTTTACGTCAATCGTTTTGAGGATCTTACCCCACTCTACCCTATGTAATAAGCGAGGCCAGTTTTTCCTTCTTCAATTGGGCCTAAAGGTCAATAAACCTTCGTATCCAAGGAGTTTGGTATCCGTAGTGTGAGGGAGAGTGCGAAGCCTCCAACGGAACGCTTTGCGCTGAACGTCCGGTGATCGATAATTCGCCGCACCTAAGAGTGAGCGCGAACGATCACATCGATTTTCTCTGCGCTTTCTAACTCCGATACACGCTCACTACGCGCTTTCCCACGCTGGCTCGTTCGCCGCAAGGAGTGAGCATGGGAAATCTGCATGGTCGTCTAGCCTCTCTCAACTACCCGTCACATACTCTGCTCCATCCTCAACTCACGGAGCAAACAGTGTCGGGGGGGGGGGGGGTTGCCCCTCTCTGTGGTTGTACACCTTGGTAAGAAGGTGCGTGTAGCTCGATGTACATCAGAAATGGCCTACATCCATTCACTGTAGGCTTAGAACACATCGTTGCTGCAAAAAAACAATTCCGTAACACTCCATAGTTGATATGATGCTTTGGAAGTGTTGTTAGTACTGCAGATGTTCTTTCAGGTCTCAGATAAAGCGAAAGCGACGAGACATGAGGCGTTATGATACGTTCTTTGCGAATTGCATTACGATTAGAGAACTTCCATTTTCGGTCTCTTTTCAGAATTTTTTGTCAAAATCGTGGTAAAATTCAAAACTCTAACCTTATATTCAATGACACTTTCAGATGCTTCTTATTAGCGTTCAGCGACTTGAAAATCTATACGCATTATAGCGGTTCAAGCGCCGTTATCTGGGTTCTTGGATTTCGTCGATGGTCGATCGCGAACAATTCGTTTGCCACTGAGATAATTTTCTCAAATAAAATAAGACAAGAATAAGATAACATCAGAGATTGAAATGGCACTCTATAAACAACAGACTCTGATAATCATACGGCAAAAGAACCAATTCCATCCACTGTGATCTTTGTGAAGGAGGGTAGTTCGTAGTTTCGGTTTCTTTTCAGAATTTTCGGCAAAAAATGGACACAAATTGAACCCCTGGCCCCCCAAAAAGGTGCCTATTTCAGAGGCTGCTTTTCAAAAGGTGAGCATACTTTTAATCGGGTGAAGAGCGAACTTCTACATTTCGACATTCTGTGCGATGAGGGGAAGTTCGAGTTTTAGTCGATTTTCTGAATTTTCTTCAAAAGTCGATGAAATGGGACTTTCATAGCTCCATAGAGGACGCTATTCTTAGAAGCTGCTTCTTAAGAGCCTTTTCATCCATTTTCCAACGAACTAGCGATTCTTTGGATCTGCGCCTGGCGACCCCTTTCCCCCACCTTCGCCTGTTAATTCTCGAGGATGCGGCAGCCAGCTCGTCTGGCCTCATCAATCGATGACATATATAGGCATGCACATGGTGACGGCTGCCTTGGATGCTGGATTTCGAAATGAAGTGCAATGGAATGAGATGGGAGTGGGATGAAATTTATGAAACAGCTAAAAGACCTGCAATTCTAAATTTGAATTGAAATACAGCGTGTGTAGTAGAGCAGTGGGACTACGCGGCGGTCATCGCATGGACCGTATTTCAAGCTCTTTGTTAGGTTGTCTTCGAGTTTAGTATGCCTCTAAATCACGATGGACGTTGGTGAGGATGCCAGGAAATCAGTAAGTTTACAGAGAGTTTAAGACAATCAAGCAAGTGCTACAGATCTTTTCGTTGATGCCTCTGTCGATCCCCGTAGTGTGCCAGAGAGCCTCTATGTGTTATTCTTACTTCACGAATATCCAGAGAGTAAAATCTCTTATGCATAGGACTGACATCTGCCCCCAATCATGCTGTTCTTCTTTCTGTTTCTCCAGAATCGTCTCAATAACCTCGTCTAGATTTATGGAAGCGGTTCATACCTGTGGATGTAATTTTCTACTCGTATCTCTTATAAAGAGGATATTCTGTGGCTTTGGAATTACTGTTTAATGAAGATTTTCCACGTTGATTTATCCTTAGAAGCATCGGTTACCCTACATCTTTATTAATTCGAATTTTGAGTCAATCACACATCCAAACCTCATGTGCAGTTCCCACCTCCCTTTAGAATTGCTTCTTGATGGTCGAATGTGTTACTGTGCCAAAAGACACCGCCCTGGGCAAAAACTTCTTGAATGCGACTTATCTCTTCGCTTAACTAACCTCTCCATTTCTCTAACATAGCAAATACAGCCGGTTGGAATTGGACCAGCTCAAGAGGAGAAACAAGTGCAACACAATGTTTGGAAAAAATAAGCTCCTGTCTAGGAGGCTAGGCATCTCGGTTTCCAGTCCAGAGCTTGTAAGGCGTATCGCATTTCTGCTGTCGAATGTGGTTCCATACCAGCCCACAGAAAGACATTGGACGAAGTTTTTTTAGAGGAACACAGACGAGTATTCTTTGATCTACGTCCTGTTTGGTAATAACGTTGAGTCGATTTGCTTTTGATACATTCATGCTAACCATATCGAATAGAATTGACGCAAATCCACGATCGATCACCATTCTTAATTGGAAGCTGGGTCTGAAAAGCTTCTACACTTGCCTAGAAAGGTTAAACCATTGATGTTTTTGTCGGTTTGTATGGTATGATACTCCAAAGGGCGGAGCAAAGTGATATACAAATTGCGGTAAAAGCGAGTGTGTAATATTTCAAGAAAAGTTCTACTAGCTTTGATCTCCATTTTTTGGTATGACTGAGTAACCTTGAGAATGCTGAGTCGCAGTTCTCAGCCGTCGTAGAGTCTGAACGCAGAAAGGAAGGCAAAGCGAAAATCGGAGAAAAGTCGAAATCGCGCTAATTATTACAATTGAAAAACTATATAAAACCAGACAGATTACGTTTCTAAGGTGTGTAGATGACAAGACGGGGAAATTGGTCCAGTGGGGTATGAACTTGGCGTCTGTGTCAGAAATACTAACCATAGGATACTTTGGTGGGATTTTGGCACGAGCCCGCTAAGCTCCCGCTTCTCTCAACTGCGGGGAGTGAGGCGAGTAAATGGCAGGCTTGGTGAATATAAACATCCATATATTCCTATGGATGTTTTTACGAAGCACATTGCGATGACGCTCGGCTCGTCCCATATCAATCCCCTTGCCTCCTTCAGTACTTCCAGACAGGCGACTATGCGGCTGACTAGCAGTCCTGAATGGGATGTGGTCAAGTGCGCGCTCACGCTTCTTATATGGTCCAACGTCCTCTTATTTGATCCAACGTCATGTCGGAGCAATTGATTATAATAATTGTAGGCACTATTGTACATTCGCGATTGCAGGAGTTGACCTGAGGTCAAATTTCGTCTATAAGAACTATTTGGGATGCTGACCACGAATTTCACTTCCGTTTTTTGAAATTCGGCCGATAACGGTAGGATGGGGAGGTGCGGATGTGTGCCGTAGGTCGGAGTCATGGTCTCCGTTTCCAGCCTCCTGCAGCTGCCATGCCCTATCTTTATCCAGCACAAAAGAAAAAAGGCGAGATTTGATAACAGCGGCCCAGGTAACCCCAATAGAGATGTTTAAGCGATAACTATGACCGTGGCTCCGACAGCCTTGCGGAATCGGAACCTTCCCCCAAGAAAAACTCCAAAGTAATCCTAAAAAGAATGTAAGTTTTGTGATCACCAGCTCAAATAAGATCAATAGGTGAAGTTTGGGCGAATTCGGCGATCATGTCCCGAGCAGCTTGGACCATCCGCTCGACAGATTCCAAGTATACAAGCGTACTCTCATCAGATCTCTATTATCCGTCTTCGTTCAGCAGAGCATAAGTGTGTGCGAATAGGTCAGTCCTGGAGGAAGATTAGAAAGTGATGATAACAGTTTCTGATTTAGTTTCTTTTTTAACCTATTATTTTCTATACTCTCAGGTATAGCCAGCAAAGACGAATTGGGTTAGTCCTTGCCCTTTGGAAGTAGACACAGTGGGGTCACTCAACATTCAAAGAGCTCCCTGTTCGGACTCCAGCGCGGGCGTGAAGAGACGTAGGGGTTATGCTTGAAGATTCTCTAGTCAGGAAGGAACCAACGGCAAGTCGTGACTCCACGGCACTGCGGATCCTCAGCTCGCTTCATGCTCACCTGCTGGCCACGTGGTTCCCACGTACTGGGAGGCCGCAACGGATCGTTCGGTGCCTTTCTGCTCTGAGGGCTTTGTCTGGCTCACGTCCTACGACCACTACATGGTACGTAGACTGCCTAACATAGCTCCAGGTTAGACTATCCTCGATCGAGGCGTCCCCCAACCGACGACGACAATGTGCCCTACCGCCCCGTTTATACTTCCATCGCCGGACGACGCGATTCCAACGGCGCGATGCGTACAATCGCGTCGCGCTGTTTCGCACGGCAATGGGCACTCCGAACAGCCAGCGACAGGATCCGCGATTACGCACCATTGCGTGCTTTCAACACGCAACTATGCACACATTTCCGGGTCCACGTCCGTTTACTCATTTTTTCGTATTTTTTTCTCACTCGCTGTAGGTTTTGTTCTGTGGTTGTTGCTGACGTGTTTAACGTGCTTTTCTTCTGCTTTTAACCACGGTTGCTCCGTTTCAGGTCGCCGAAGTTCAGCTTCAAGGGAGCCAGGACAAATTTTCGCTTGGAGGTGAGTGTCTCTCGCACTTTAAATGTCAGCTAGTGTTTAATTTTTCTTTCTCGTTGTATGCCTTGTTTCGTGTTAGCTATGAACTCATATCTATCCGTCTCACAATTTCCTCCCTATCCTCATTATATTATATTGTATGTATCATCTTATGCCATTATATTATTAATAGCATTTTTACGGTTAGTTTTATTGTCATATCATTTTCCTCATAGCTTAACATTTTCAGATCAGTTCGCCACTAAGGTTTGTACTGTCCAGCTGTTTCGACGGACTTCACCTGTTCCCTTCGCCTCGATTCCCCTCCGCAACTCACTCCTCCCCCCCCCCCCCCCCGCCCCATTCCCCTTCACCCATTGTCTGCTATCCCATACTATACTTATGCTCGAATGACCCATTCGAATAGGTATTCGAATGATTTTCATTCGAATTTGAATATTCGAATTCGAATATTCGAAAAATCGCGTTTTTCGAATATATTCGATTTCGAATGCTCGAAAATTTTCGGTATTCGAAACCATTCGAATATTCGCAATTTCCCAGAAAGCAAAAATTATTCAAGTATTCGAAAAGTGTCATTCGAATGCCCAACAAGAATTTGTGCATCGGCGTATTTTGAAAAGGCTTGGTGGGTTTCTCGGATAATTTGGGTCACCAAAACGGTTCTGTCTGTGAATCAAAGCTGTGGTACGATGGTGGCTCGGTGCCCGGATACTGAGCGCCTCATCGATACTAGTCACTTCCCGAAAAGCGGCCGG
The DNA here is from genome assembly GCA_947359475.1 of Heligmosomoides polygyrus bakeri. Classification (NCBI taxonomy): domain Eukaryota; kingdom Metazoa; phylum Nematoda; class Chromadorea; order Rhabditida; family Heligmosomidae; genus Heligmosomoides; species Heligmosomoides polygyrus. The sequence goes on along the minus strand of OX375866.1, from coordinate 93,777,411 downwards.
ATGTTATCGATCGATTTTATCGATTTTTGTTCTGAATTGGCCATTTGAAGTTGGGTTCGCATGGATACGTCGGCCGTATGCCGGACTTCACAAAGGGGAGGCGGCGTAGGTCGGCCGGATGTTATCGATCGATTTTATCGATTTTTGTTCTGAATTGGCCATTTGAAGTGAGATTCGCATGGATACGTCGGCCGTATGCCGGACTTCACAAAGGGGAGGCGGCGTAGGTCGGCCGGATGTTATCGATCGATTTTATCGATTTTGGTTCTGAATTGGCCATTTGAAGTGGGATTCGCATGGATACGTCGGCCGTATGCCGGACTTCACAAAGGGGAGGCAGTGTATGTCGGCCGGATGTTATCGATCGATCTATTTTTCTGAAGTTTACCGTAGTTTATCAATATGTTGGCTGGAGAATAATTACATTCACAAGTTCATCGCAAATAAGAAATATTTATTCCTACCACTTACTTGGGTGAATCACCAGAACGAAATGAGTCTGGCCCTCATGGGTAGCCTATTCCTAGCTACTTGTAATACATTTTGTGGCCACAAAATCGACAGTGTGATATTTTACATTTATAGATGAGCAGGACAGACTTGCTACAGATTTACATGTAGTACTTTGTCGTCAGTCCTTCATTAGCTGCCGCTAGGCAAAAGCATTGTTTCATGAAAGTTCTTTAACAGTCAGTCTGCTACCAATTTCAAAAAGGATTGCTTTAAGGTGACCAAGAAGCTTACAGTGGCTCAACCAGATAATGTTCCCTTGTGAACCTTTCGTTTGTTCCTCAAGCAGCAGTTAACAAAACACTAGTATTCCTTTGAGAAAAATTCGTATTCCAGTAAGCAAGGAAATTAGACGCTTCCATAAGCCCTTTGATCGTTCTACGTGTAAGTTCTCTATCTCATTTTCACGACTCACATGGGGGTTTATGAGATGCCTGTCGATAAAAACCTCGTGCTTAACTAGGAAGTGATCCGTTATATATTGCTTCCCTTTTCTCTTCTGTGTTGCCTTCTATCATGTCTATAATACAGCCTGATTTTTCATTCGAATTCGAATATTCGAATCGAATATTCGAATTCGAATATTCGAAAAATCGCATTTTTCGAATGTTCAAAAAATCGCGTTTTTCGAATGTATTCGAATTCGAATGTTCAAAAAATCGCGTTTTTCGAATGTATTTGAATTCGAGTGTTCAGAAAAATAGCGTTTTTCGAATATATTCGATTTCGAATGCTCGAAAATTTTTGGTATTCGAAACCATTCGAATATTCGAAATTTTTGGGAGAGCATAAGTATATCCCATACCATTGCCTTACCCAAACAACTATTCCGTCCAATATTCACTGTTGCTATTCTTCTTAGTTCTTCTCGCTGCTGCAGGTTATGTCCAGGTACGTTTTATAGTATTTCCACTCGCTCTTGCAGTTACCTGGTATGACGTGGACTTGTGGCAGAACTCCTGAAAATTCTCGCCCATGTCCTCCTTATACTGGCTCACATTGCAGTCTGTTTACTATTTCCTGACTAGTGGTTTCGACGTTGGATGAGATTGACATCTGAGAGTCATGGGTGGGAAGGTTATGAAATCTGGGAGTCATGAGTTGCGGATGGTGAAATCTGGAAGTCGTAGGTTGGGATGCTATCTCATTTCAGTAGTGCAAAGTCATTCGTCTTTCGTCCCGCCGCAGACATATTGAGGTATGTTTGATAATCCATTGCAGTTGCCTTCTTGTCGCATGAGTCTTTTTCGCTTCATAAGTCGCATGGAAGAGATCTTGGAGAACCTGTTATATTTTTTTAGGAGCAAGTCTTTTTATGGGCAGTTTTTCGTAATACTTTGATGAAAAGCTTTTGTTTATAGGATGAGGCGTTGTGTTCATGTGATTGTTAAGTGCGTCAAAAAAGCTTTGCTGTTCTCTAGTGGGAGTTCTCGTCGTGTGCGGCCCTATATACGAAGTGCACAAGAGTTAAGAGTGCATACAAGGTTCCTAACATTCGACGACTATCTCACATCGTTGAATGGAGATAGCTTCCACACCTACGCGAGGACCACTTTCGAGGAGTTCGAAAACATTCTGGCACGGCTCGCACCTAGAATAGCGCACATGGCACGCCACAGGGCACCTATTTCGCTGCGCCATCAGCTGGCCATCCTATTGCAGTTTGTTTTTTACTCTGGTGTCTTTGTTTGGATGGCCGATTTATCGAGGTTTTCTGATTTACAGTTATCTTGGGCACGGTATGAGTTTCACATGCCTTGCCCAACACACAAGAACTGGTAAAAACGGTGGCCGAAATCGTTTACGAGGTCCGTTCTGCACTCATCCAAGGCAGTTTAACACCATTTAAAGCATCGCAACCTCCTGTTTCAGGTTTTCCATTTTTTGAGAATTTTTGGACAATGTCCTGGCACTGCAAAATAGTCAAACATGGGCCAAGAGTGTGCGTGGATTCGCTCAGCGAATGTATCCGCGTGGAGTTGCAGCATTAGACGGCAAACATTTTCGCTGCGCTGTATGATTTAGTTACAACCTTAAACATTGTTTGGTTTCCTAACTAGTTTTCTCCCTTTTCAGAGCCCCCAGAAGTCCGGCAGTTAGTACTACAACTTCAAGGGGTACTTCTCCGTTATGCTGCTTCCTTTGGTATCCAGCTCAGGAGCATTTCTTATGGTGGATTGTAGTGGGAAGGGAAGGGTCAGCGATTCAGGTACTATTGAACCATTGCTTTCGAGTCAGAATCAACGTTGCCCTGATAATTTGCGTGCGATGGGGGTCTCGCCCAAACGGTTCATATGAAGCGCGCTTTTACTCAAGCAGAAGCAGGAACATCGCAGAAACTGTTTCACTTCAATAATTGCTTCAGCTCGTAAGTCTATAATGTCTTTTTTCTTCTTATATTCATATTCTCCGTTGTATTTTCAGAGCCCGAAAAATCGTTGATCGTGCTTTTGGAGTATTTCCAGTCGATTCAGACTGTTTTACCGTCCTATGGTTGGCACTCCTCTACACCTCAAGCAACAAATCGTGGCAGCCGTGGTAAGCAATTTGCTGAGCTTCAGCGTTTCGTGTGACTATACTAACACTTCAGATACTTCATAACCTTCTCCTGAGAAGTGTTGGGCTGGATGAGGCTGTTTCCCGCTTTCCGCCAAGCGCGCCCACCACAAATGACGGAAACTTCCAATCCCAGTCTTCGATGTCGGAAGCGAAGAGGCAACGAATGCGGCTCGTCAACTACTTTGCTGAGAGAGACAATGTTGTTGACCGTTGTATTGTCTCTGCCGTTTTGCTTATTTGATGAAGGCGATACTCATGTATTATGAGGAAATCATTTATAAATCGTATGTTTAAATCATTTATTTTGGAGTGCTATTAAATTCAGTGCGAAAAAACTAATTAAATAAATCATGCTCGGTACCTGTACATGCATGAACATAATACAGAGGACAATAGTAACAATAACATGCAAGAATATCAGAGATTCTGAAGCTTCGAGATTGAGGATTCGAGATTCTGAAGGAACGCAATGGCCCCGGAGAGATCGGGGAGTACAGACGGCGTTACTTGGAGCGAAAAGAGAGCGGCGTGTTTGTACCTCCACTGTAAATTGTTGTTATTCTTGTTGCTGTTTGTATGTTGTAGAATAGCAACAATGAATATTGGACGGCATAGCAGATTGGGAAGGACAGAAGTAGGGATCAGCAGATAATGGGCTGAAGGGAATAATGGATGGGGGAGGAGGGGCGGGGAATAGAGGCGAAGTCCGTCGAAATAGATGGACAGTACCAGCCGTAACTGATTTTAAATGGCTAAGATATGAAGAGAAAGGATATGACAGTAAAAATAGTACTATTAATATTATAATGGTATAATAATACATAATACATAATAATATATAATCTAATATTATGACGATGAAGATAAAATAGTAAGGCAAATAGACATGAGATTGTACGTTGCCAATTAATGGCTGGGAAGAGAACATGTATGCAATGGTTTACCTTAACCCAAATATATACACTTCAGGAAATTAGGGCGGCATGCGCGCCAAGGTTGTGCGCTACTCATGGACACGCCTTTGGCATTCTCAAGGCATCGGAGATCCTAAACGTCATCGGACGGATACGCCTCTAGCGCTCACGAACTATGGCTGATCCTAAAGGTCAGCAATGGATCGTGGATACGCCAGAAGAAATTCGTATCGGAAGGGATATGGGGTGTGGGAGACTACTAACAATAATAAATAATAACAACACTAATAAATAAAAAGGTAGAACACAATCACGATAGAAAGCAGTAAAAATAAACACGAGAAAATAACGCAACTACAAAAGAGACTCACCTTGTAGGCGAAATCCGCCTCGCCCCCATCGAATCCCGGCGGATGGAGACCTGCAATCGAGCGTATATGGTCAAACACATCACAAAAAAACAATATTGGTCATGTGAGCATCAAACAGAAAAACACACTAAAGAAATAGGAAGGAATAAAAATGAGAAAACGACACAACCCCATCGAATCCGGGTGGGCGGCGACATAAAATCAAACGTATAAGGTCAACCACATCATAAGGCAAAGAACAACACGTCAGCAACGAATAAAGAACACACACAAACGAATGAGGTGAAAATAAACATGAGAAAACATCAAAATGGAAGAAACACTCACCTTGTGACCGAAATCCGGCTAGCCTCCAGCGAATCCGGACAGGCAGAGACCAGAAACGAAACATTAAAGGGTCATGGAGAAGTAAAAAACGAGATGAAACGTTTTCTCGACTAAAAAAAAATCAAAAAGTTTGAGCGAGGCCGCACTCCAAAAATAAGCTGATTGGGTCACACCTCGCCCCAATCAACCCGAGCGCGCTCCAATCCACCGCGATCCATCGCATCGCACCCATTTTGAGGGCGACGCGATTGATCGCGGGTTCACGCGATTCATTCCGGACGGCAGGCGCCGCCGCTCTGCGACGCGATCAATCAATTTGACCTCATTGCGTGGCCATCGCGTCGCGCCGCGACGAAGTATAAACGGGGCCTACGACGATGTCCACGAAGACTTCAAGGATCAAAACAGAACTATGATTATACCGTTTTTTACGACATGATACATTTGTGTTTTCTACGATGATTTTGTCAGCAATAAATATATGGGGAACTTCTGTAATAAGAACATAGCAAATAAAGGATGGTGCAATCCTAGTTGGTGGTGGCCACTTTTAAATCATTTTTTACATAACAAATTACAATAAAAAACCACTAACGTATACAAATGCATGTAAATAAATAAACTGCACCAACCTGGTTGCCCAATTAGCATGCGTTTCCGAGATCCTAATTGGTGGGGAGGGGCGGACCTGGTTAACCAGCGCAAAGCGGCTCAGGAGGGTCACCACGTAAGTAAATACAAAGTAGATATGTAGAAACTAGTTTCTACATATCTTCGTTGTTTCTCTTAAATAGTTCATCAATGCACTTGACATTCAATTTCAATGTCATTGTTTAAAAAACCTTGAAGTGTTTCCTCCCCAACTAATATAGATCTAACGAAACGTTAAAACGAGACGCATTCGCCACTAATAACAATGAATTCAAGGATTGGATTTCAGGTTTGCAATTCAACAATTTGTTAGATCAATTGAATCAAATCAAATCAGTTCCGTTAGTGTATACTTTATATAATGAAATCCAAACCTTGGAGTAAAAGAAAGTGGACGCAAATGGGGTCTGATGGGGGGGGAGTGGCTGACCCCTTATTCATTGGTTGTACAGCTTAGTAGGAAGGCACATGTATGTCCAGTTACATCAGAAATGGCCTAACTCAGTTCACTGTGGGGGTAGAACACACTATTACTGCAAAAAACATGCGTCTTCAAAAAGCAGAGTTTCGTACTACATGGTCACTCCCCCATCCCCCCCCCCCCGATCCTATTTGCGGCAGAAACTGAAAGCAAGAGAGCAAAGGTTGGTCGCCCAAGCGGTAACAAAGCGCCGACCGCTCGGTGCGAGCGCTATGAAGCCAATAGCCCGCACAAGACGCATACCTTCACGTTTCCGCCAAAAATTTTTGGTCAAGACCTGTCAAACATGTCTTTGGTTCGATTACGACATCAGTCCGTGGCTACAGACGCGACAATCGATTTCACGTAATAATGATGTGCGAACGCCTTGATGTAAATAAGTTTTTTATATAATCTGTGTTTTATGTGTCTAATTTTGCTTTCTTCAATGTAGTTATCTTTTATGGACTGAATGTGTTCAATATAGTCCAATATTGGGCACATTCAGTCCTTATGCGGTCGTTTAAAAGTGGACACCACCAACTAGGATTGCACCTAAAGGAACAACAGACCTACGGGTTAGGGACCAGACCGCACCCAGCCTACGAGGGTATCGAGACAACAACCCGCGCTGGATACCGAGCTCCGTCCTTGTGACCTCTGCCAAGGCAAGGACATCGAAGCCCGGCAGAGCCAGCACGTTACCTGTCGGAGCTCCCAAAGACGACGGCGGCGAACGGAGACGGTGACGAAGGCGATCCTGGCATCGTAGACGGACTACGCGGCATCGGCGAACCATCGAAGCCCGTAGTCCAACCGAGCAGGCGATGCGTAGAGCCAACAGAGCGGGGCGAAACATAGACGTTGACAGGCGGCTGCACCGGAGGCGACTAACTGCCAGAGGGCAGGGATGCGTGTCCTCTGCGTCTCTGTCAACTTCCAGACGATTCCGCGGCGTTGCCAGGTGAATTGGCGGGTCGATCCGTGTCGATTGACGTGGGTCACCGCGTTGACCACCGGGGAGCGGGATACTGTCGCACGGAAGTGGCGACACATCGACCGATCTCATGAACATTTGCGGTTCTCGGACGATAACGATGGGTTTTTACGCCTTCGGTAGTCTGTTTTGATTTGTAAGCGGCCTGTTAGCCAGCCGTAATACGTGGCCCCTGCCCTATCGATTTGCAAGCGGTCAGATGGGTGTGAACCATAGCTATGATTGACTGTCCTGCACGGACGATGAGGGGCGCAGCATCGTGTGCGCTTTACATACAGACACTGCGCAGTGAGCAGAGTCTATTCACAGCAATAAGTAAGCGATATTTACTACAGGCATCACCAATCGGTGCGGGATCACTCACGTCTAGAGCGACACAGGTAGCGACCAGTTCTCCGGAGCCGGTTGGACAAGTTTCCGTAGCGTGTGCCAGCGATCCTCGCTAGACCTGCTGCCGCTGCGACGCGGTCGAGGCCGAGCACCATCGACCTTAGCTTTTTCCATGACGACCTTAGCTTTTTCCATGAGGGAACGTAGAGCCCGTAGGGTTATTAGTAGAAATAGCCCCAAAGAGTGCTAGAAAATGATTTGTGAGGCTGAAAATCAAGAAAGTACAGATTACATATCATTGACATCCGTTTTTTGCTTCTTATAATATTATGGCTATACAGAAGCACATATAAGACCTTTATGGTAGGGTAACCAACTTTTCGACGATGTCGAGAACACGAGCCATTTAGCCAACAGCACGATCGACATCTGTATTGACATTTTACTGTATGAATTTAGAGTGTTAATTGGTAACGGCGACTTGAGCGCTCATCCTACAAAAACTTCCTGAAGCGGTATTCGAGTCGAAAACGTAGTCTTATTCGAACGATTTACTTCTCATGGTAATATTTTTTCTTCCTCCCTAAAAGAGCTCTAACCATATCCCACAAACTGGAGGCTACTACGGCTCCTCTAGCGCCCTTCTCTCGGAGGCGCTTTGTTGTTGTGTATTCTACCAAGCGGCTTCTGGATAAGCCTTGGATCAGGCGCAATGGAGGGTTTGCTTCAGTGACCTGCAATGAAGGCGTCGTGTTCATACATGCGTACGATAGAAATATGCCGTACAAAGACGTTCGTTCCGAGACCACGCAACGAAGCGCTGATTAGCTCTTTCCTATTGCCGCATGCACACTCGGCAGCGGCGGCAGCGATAGCAGTGATTAAGCATAGGGGCATCGATTCCCGCCAATTCGATGCCCGGCGCTTAATCACGGCTGCCGCTGCCGCCGCTGGCAAGTGTGCATGCGGCTTATGAGCTAGATAAACTACGATAGAATGAGCGCCTCCAGCAGCCAAGTGCTTTCGATGGTGGCGCCGCGACCGTTTCGTACTTGCGTACGATAGAGATATACCGTACAAAGGCTCTCGTTGCGAGACGCTTTGTTGTTGTGGTATCTACCAAGCGGCTTCTGGATAAGCCTTGGATCAGGCGCAATGGAGGGATTGCTTCAGTGACTTGCAGTGAAGGCGTCGGGTTCATGCATGCGTACGATAGAAATATACCGTACAAAGACGTTCGTTCCGAGACAACGCAACGAAGCGCTGATTAGCTCTATCCTATGAGCGAAATAAACTACGATGGAATTAGCGCCTCCAGCAGCCAAGTGTTTTCGATGGTCGCGCCGCGACCGTTCCGTACTTGCGTACGATAGAGATATACCGTACAAATGCGCTCGTTGCGAGACCACACAATATCCGGCACTATTCAACCTTCACCACTTTTCTTTTAATACACTTTTAATTTAAAGAGGAAATAGCGTTACTCGCGCGATGCACTGCAGCTCCCCATCGGTTGTCTTCATCGCATTGCTCCGCAATGCCAACTATGTTGCACGTATGGTGGTCAAGCTACCTGACCGCTTTCTCGAACCGCTCAAGTCATATTCAACAACACAATAAGAGAAAGGAGTGCTACTGGTTCTTCACGAAACTTTTTCGAAGAGTAATTTTGAACGGCTAAGTTGAAGAACATGGAGAGGCATCGCCTTTTTGAGCACTAACAATGAATGCGAATAAGCATGGGTTTGCCGGTAAACATTTTTAGGGAATAAGAGTTCAGTGCCATGGGAGACAATGTCAAATTATTCCTTTAGAGCTCCACTTTATGCATTAAGAATCATGGCTGGATAGCCTTGATCGACAGTTGTCAACCTATTAATGCATGAAGCCACCAACTTATGTAATAAGCCCTATCTTGAAATGACGGTGAAATACTAAAAGGCCGCTTACTACAATTTTGAATGAGAAGTTGTGGAGGCATCGATATTAAAACTAGTACCAACTCAGGATGGGATGGATTTTGTTCGACAGTGTCATAGACGAAAGCATAATGCGGAATACCTATTCAAAGGAAAATAATGTCGTGAGATAAATAGACAACCCAAACCACCGAGTACAGTAGCGATTCCACATGAAAGTAGGCTCTGCAAAAATTTTAGGCCGATTCATAGCGCGATTTTGGTACATAAAAGGAATGTGATGGTACTTAACGTTTTCAATTTTTCGCTTCCCTATTATAGGACTATGAATTGATGAGAGCCTTACCGTCGCCGTTGCAGGAGTGCTTAAAAAATACGGACGAGTTTTCCGTTTCGAATTCAAGCAGTGTGAACGAGTTTTTTCTACGACTTTCTTAAGCCGTATGGTATGCCTGCTGAACAGCGTTTCTCGTAAATACGAAAAGCAATGGTTAGAAGCGCGAGAAGCATTCTTGATAACAACGGCTGTACACAACAGATCACTGCACACCTGACACATATTGACGGAAAGAGTACCAGAGACCTTGAGGATGTTAGGTAAAGTAAAGGGAGTGCATGAACCTACCACTGAGCTTTCTTGGGGTGAAGTTGTCTTGGAAGGCAAGATTTTATTTCTCGTTCTCATCTGGCACTTTTGTTGCTGCAAGAGCTCTACATTCCATTCTTCCTTCTTTACACCAACACAAGATTTGACTTAATCAGTTTTACCCATCAGACTGTTACTATGAAAAAGAAATATATAACAAAAACACGTAAAAGAAAAATGAAAAATTTAAAAAAATTAAATTAATACAAATCAACGTATATATCACAGGTTTTTAATATAAGAAGAAAGAAAAATGGTCTTATAAGGTGTTGCAATGCGGAAACATGCCAAGTGGCAAGAAAATTTTCGTCTAGCCAGATAGCTTCACCGTTCCTTGGCAGGAAACCCTCCCTCACTCCACTGCGCGAATAACACAATAAGAACTCCAATTATTAGTAAGAAAAAGAAACCGACCAGCTGGAGTGAAGTCGTAGTGAGGTGTGTGCGCATAAGAAAAGGTTGCCATGATGCCACCGTGTTTAGTTGATCACACCTAATTGAGTGAGCTGATGGAGAGTGGAGAGTCCTCGCTGCCTCGTCCGTAAACATGGCACCTAAGGTGGAATAGAGACACTCCCATCACGGAAGGTCGGCTAGGTCCGGAAGGTCGGCTAGGTCTTGGCTTATGTACCGATTCTCGTCAAAATTCTTTGATAGGAGCTCGTCGCGGCCTAGTAGTACTACTGCTCATCACACGTTCACAATCACCTCCACAGCCACAACCCGTCGACATATGACTCTCTGCATACAGCATGTGGTAGTTGGCCGTCAAAAGCCACTAGGTCGTCTTCTAGAGCGATGGTTCACTTTGAGACTAGTCGTCAAATGGGATAGTAACCTTAATGGCGTTTTAGATAGACAGACAGAGAACGGTGCCGGTGCTAAACGTCGAGCGTGTGAATTAAGCTTAAATTCGCCTTACTCTCAGAATTCTTGCTCTTGAACCAGTAGAACTCTCACTTGCCTTGAAGCCCCCTTGCAACAGTCTTCACCTCGGTTTGTACACGTTACTACCACATAGGACATTAGATAAGCCTAACGCTTTTTGAAATCAAGCCGAACACCTTCCAAATCAAGCAAGCCTATTCTACGTTAAGGTAGAGCTCCTCTAAACGAATTTCAGTCTTTGAATTTGAAAATACATGGGAGCTAAGCAATGTATGCAATATAGACCGAACTAGCTCAAAACGTCTACTTTATGACGGTTCGGATTCCGATGCCTTTTCGTCAGCTCCCCGGTAACCCCACCTTCGTCGTATTCTAAGCTAACGAAGAAAAAAGTAAAACCGCGGAGTGTTAGCTATCCGGAGTTGTGCGTAGGAGTGTTGGGGAGGTTTGGGTATCGTTTTGTTGATTGTCTGTGCGTGTGTCCTAGGTGCGCCTCTATGATCTTCGCCTAACCGAGAACAGCATACGCTGAAAGGGATGAACGAGCACCTTTAAGAAAGGTACACATAAATGCTCATGCTGATCAAAACATTGGCCGAAGGAGCTTTAGACTAGCTAACTACTCACCTTATAAACACGTGAGACAACAGCGGAATATGAACGAAGTTTGCTGCACTGCTAGGAGTAGACACACAATTTTTTGGCGTTAATTGAGTTCAACGACCCTTTCTAAAAAGTGAATGTGTGTTCAGCATGGTTCTCTGTAGTTGTGAAATACGCAGGCACAACCTAAAGAGGACTTTTCTATAAATGTTTGGATACACGATGACCACGATAGACAGATGAAACACTCGAGCCGAGACCTGAACCAAGACTATGATCCAGGACCGAAAATGACTAGCCGCGGAGTGGCGTGTGTGGGCCGTAGTCCACACGTCCACACCGGTGATTGACGACGCCTTTTGAAAATGTTCCGACATGCATCAGTGTTTTCGCCTTCGATATACTCCGGCGAAACGTTCGCTTTGAAGGTTTCTACATATAGGAGGGTGGAGGGAAGTAAAGGCTTTATGCGAAACTTTCGCTTTAAAGTTTCTACACATAGAAAGGTGGGGGGGGGGAAGTGAAGGCTGTTATGCGAAGCGTTCGCTTTGAAGTTTCTACACATATTAGGGTGGAGGGAAGTAAAGGCTTTATGCGAAACTTTCGCTTTTAAAGTTTCTACACATAGAAAGGTGGGGGGGGGAGGGTGAAAGCATTATCTCTCGCCGTAAAGTAGACGTTTTGAGCTAGTTCGGTCTATATTGCATACATTGCTTAGCTCCCATGTAATTTCAATTTCAAAGATTGAAAATTTTTTAGATGAGCTCTACCTTAACGTAGAATAGGCTCGCTTTGATTTGGAAGGTGTTCGGCTTGATTTCAAAAGCGTTAGGCTTATCTAATGTCCTATGTGGTAGTAACGTGTACAAACCGAGGTGAAGACTGTTGCAAGGGGGCTTCAAGGCAAGTGTGAGTTCTACTGGTTCGAAGAGCAAGAATTCTGAGAGTAG
>OX375866.1:93533039-93765086 GCA_947359475.1 Heligmosomoides polygyrus bakeri | reverse complement strand
TTGTGCGTAGGATGTGTGGGGAGGTTTGGGTATCGTTTTGTTGATTGTCTGTGCGTGTGTCCTAGGTGCGCCTCTATGATCTTCGCCTAACCGAGAACAGCATACGCTGAAAGGATGAACGAGCACCTTTAAGAAAGGTACACATAAATGCTCATGCTGATCAAAACATTGGCCGAAGGAGCTTTAGACTAGCTAACTACTCACCTTATAAACACGTGAGACAACAGCGGAATATGAACGAAGTTTGCTGCACTGCTAGGAGTAGACAACACAATTTTTTGGCGTTAATTGAGTTCAACGACCCTTTCTAAAAAGTGAATGTGTGTTCAGCATGGTTCTCTATATCGTGTAGTTGTGAAATACGCAGCACAACCTAAGAGGACTTTTCTATAAATGTTTGGAATACACGATGACCACGATAGACAGATGAAACACTCGAGCCGAGAACCTGAACCAAGACTATGATCCCAGGACCGAAAATGACTAGCCGCGGAGTGGCGTGTGTGGGCCGTAGTCACACGTCACACACGGTGATTGACGACGCCTTTTGAAAATGTTCCGACATGCATCAGTGTTTTCGCCTTCGATATACTCCGGCGAAACGTTCGCTTTGAAGTTTCTACATATAGGAGGGTGGAGGGAAGTAAAGGCTTTATGCGAAACTTTCGCTTTAAAGTTTCTACACATAGAAAGGTGGGGGGGGGAAGTGAAGGCTTTATGCGAAGCGTTCGCTTTGAAGTTTCTACACATATTAGGGTGGAGGGAAGTAAAGGCTTTATGCGAAACTTTCGCTTTAAAGTTTCTACACATAGAAAGGTGGGGGGGGGAGGGTGAAAGCTTTATCTCTCGCCGTAAAGTAGACGTTTTGAGCTAGTTCGGTCTATATTGCATACATTGCTTAGCTCCCATGTAATTTCAATTTCAAAGATTGAAATTTGTTTAGAGGAGCTCTACCTTAACGTAGAATAGGCTCGCTTTGATTTGGAAGGTGTTCGGCTTGATTTCAAAAGCGTTAGGCTTATCTAATGTCCTATGTGGTAGTAACGTGTACAAACCGAGGTGAAGACTGTTGCAAGGGGGCTTCAAGGCAAGTGTGAGTTCTACTGGTTCGAAGAGCAAGAATTCTGAGAGTAGGGCGAATTTAAGCTTAATTCACACGAAAATCTGAAAGAAGCATGAGAAAAACACCAGCTCGACGTTTAGCACCGGCACCGTTCTCTGTCTGTCAATCTAAAACTCATTAAGGTTACTATCCCATTTGACGACTAGTCTCAAAGTGAACCATCGCTCTAGAAGACGACCTAGTGGCTTTTTGACGGCCAACTACCACATGCTGTATGCAGAAAGTCATGCGTCGACGTGTTGTGGCTGTGGAGGTGATTGTGAACGTGTGATGAGCAGTAGTACTACTAGACCGCGACGAGCTCCTATCAAAGAATTTTGACGAGAATCGGTACATAAGCCAAGACCTAGCCGACCTTCCGGACCTAGCCGACCTTCCGTGATGGGAGTGTCTCTATTCCACCTTAGGTGCCATGTTTACGACGAGGCAGCGAGGACTCTCCACTCTCCATCAGCTCACTCAATTAGGTGTGATCAACTAAACACCGTGGCATCATGGCAACCTTTTCTTATGCGCACACACCTCACTACGACTTCACTCCAGCTGGTCGGTTTCTTTTTCTTACTAATAATTGGAGTTCTTATTGTGTTATTGGCGCAGTGGAGTGAGGGAGGGTTCCTGCCAAGGAAAGGTGAAGCTATCTGGCCAGACGAAAATTTTCTTGCCACTTGGCATGTTTCCCCATTGCAACACCTTATAAGACATTTTTCTTTCTTCTTATATTAAAAACCTGTGATATACGTGATTTGTATTAATTTAATTTTTTTAATTTTTCATTTTTCTTTTACGTGTTTTTGTTATATATTTCTTTTTCATAGTAACAGTCTGATGGGTAAAACTGATTAAGTCAAATCTTGTGTTGGTGTAAAGAAGGAAGAATGGAATGTAGAGCTCTTGCAGCAACAAAAGTGCCAGATGAGAACGAGAAATAAAATCTTGCCTTCCAAGACAACTTCACCCCAAGAAAGCTCAGTGGTAGGTTCATGCACTCCCTTTACTTTACCTAACATCCTCAAGGTCTCTGGTACTCTTTCCGTCAATATGTGTCAGGTGTGCAGTGATCTGTTGTGTACAGCCGTTGTTATCAAGAATGCTTCTCGCGCTTCTAACCATTGCTTTTCGTATTTACGAGAAACGCTGTTCAGCAGGCATACCATACGGCTTAAGAAAGTCGTAGAAAAAACTCGTTCACACTGCTTGAATTCGAAACGGAAAACTCGTCCGTATTTTTTAAGCACTCCTGCAACGGCGACGGTAAGGCTCTCATCAATTCATAGTCCTATAATAGGGAAGCGAAAAATTGAAAACGTTAAGTACCATCACATTCCTTTTATGTACCAAAATCGCGCTATGAATCGGCCTAAAATTTTTGCAGAGCCTACTTTCATGTGGAATCGCTACTGTACTCGGTGGTCTGGGTTGTCTATTTATCTCACGACATTATTTTCCTTTGAATAGGTATTCCGCATTATGCTTTCGTCTGTAACACTGCCGAACAAAATCCATCCCATCCTGAGTTGGTACTAGTTTTAATATCGATGCCTCCACAACTTCTCATTCAAAATTGTGGTAAGCGGCCTTTTAGTATTTCACCGTCATTTCAAGATAGAGCTTATTACATAAGTTGGAGGCTTGACGGCGATCGAAACGTCAAATACGAACTAGAGATTCATTTTCAGCGACCTCAAATACCTCCAGGAATGAAGATTCGGAGCGCTTGAAGGACATCTAAAAAAAATCGGTAATTTGATCAATAACGATTGATTGACGACGAAAGATCGAAAACGGTTTTCAGATTCGTGTTCAGCGACCTCGACTACCTCCAGGATGAGTTCTCAGGCACGTGGAAGAAGTCTGGGCACTTTTGACCATTTTCGCACCCCGAATCCCTTTTGTATCTGTATTTGACGTATTTGATTTGCTGCCCCCGAACGTCTGAAGCGCACAGATTTTGCAAGCTTGTTTATTGAACCTTTCATACGGAAAGTATCCTTACAAGTTTTAGCTTCATAGACAGTGAATTCCATCGGCACAGCAACACTTACACTATAAATCAAATAAAAATCTGAGATTTCCAGATACATGGTGCTATCTCATCTCATTAGATGACTGCTGTGCTCTAAAGCAAAATTTAATGTATTATTTTATTCCAAAAAAATTAATACGCTTTTTCGGGCAGCCGAGCTGAGAGATTTCAAGGAGTGTTACACCAAAATTTCCTCGAACAAAAAGTTATTCCAATCGTTTAGAAAATCTGTTGTTTAGTGTTAAAAGAAGAGAATGCTCTATGCCTCTGACTAGGACTATAAATTAAATAAAAATTGCAACGGCATTTCCAGATGCATGTGCTACCATATATTCCAATACCCTAAATGACTGCTGTGCTCTAAAGCGAAATTTAACTTATTATTTTATTCTAAAAACGTGAATTTATTACACTCTTTCTGGCAGTTGATAAGTGAAATTCCAAAGAGTGTTATTTCAGAATTTCCTTAAAGAAAAAGTTATCCTAACCGTCTAGGAGAAACTGTATTTTCATTGTTAAAAGAAGAGATTGCTCCATGCCAATGATCACAAATCCAAATAAGAATCTCCGCGTTTTCCACTTCAATGGTGTCTAGCAAAATCCATCTAGCAAAATCTGTAAGAAGCTTCTCTCGATTGAAAAGACGCTCACTGTAATTTCATAAGCATCAATTTGGTTTAGGAGGGAGTACGTTATAACGTCCAAGACGTTATAATTTGACGCGAAAAGGTGTTCAAATTGATTTGAAAAGTGTATAATTTGATATGAATATGGTATATCATTAGAATCTTTATAGCCTGTCTATATTCGATGAATTACTCCTAGTAGAAACGAAGAGGTTTCAGACATTTATTTTTAGTTTAGAAACGAGTGAAAAAATGAGAACGAGTGAATTATGAACAAAATGAAATGATAAACATGTGTCTTATTCTTCAGTAGCGAACCCCCCCCCCACACACACACTAATAAAGCTCTACAATAATTATCACAGACAAGGTAAGACCGACTTTATACGGTAAAGTCGTGTTGCGAATGGTTCTACTTAGCCCGTAGTCTTCAGCTCGGCGATGCAGAGGCCCCTCCATGACACGAGCTGACCGCCCGTGTACGCCGGTCATGGAGACATCACGTGACTTCCGGTAACGACGGTCCATAGCAACAGAAAACTAAGAACGAATAGTGCATTCCACCGCACCTTGTTTCAGGGCCCCTCCATACGAACTCAATAAGGGAAAATAGCATGATGCTTCCAGAACGTCGCGAAAGCAGATCACTTGCATCAAGTTAATTTGTATTCTATTAAATTTTGGTTCTACAATTATGCTTCAAATTTTCACAATTTGTTTCTGCAATGAGGAACTCTCAATACCACTTCATAATCGCTCGCCTTCGGCTAGATTGCATCAAAAAACTTTGCTGATATAATCTCCAAGTTCTCTTGGAGTGTTTCAGTTCTTATTTGCTGATATAAGTATCTTGGGTACTTGTGAAGCAAAGGGCCCGTGGTGCCGTGGGGTTGACGGTAAACATGTTAACGCGGCAAGCCCACGGCACCACGGGGCCGGTACTTATGAAGCACCCTTCCTTGAGTGCCGTGGGTTGCCGCGTTGCCGTTGCCGTTGCCGCGTTAACATGTTTCCCGGCAGCCCCACGGCACCACGGGCCCTTTGCTTCATAAGTACCGCACCTTGTTTGGTGATCTTGCAACTCTCGATGATATTCAGCAATATGCAAGCAATCAAACACACCAGAAACGCTTTTTGAAACTCATTGAAAAGACAACTGAAATGGATACCGCAGTTGTAGTGCAGTTGTAATTGTATTTTTTGTCTGGAAGTTCTCATTTGAAGATTACTTAAATTAAGAAATTTGTCATAGAACTTTAAGATGAACCACGCCAGCAATAGACCACCTAACGAACTGCAAATGACTCCCTGAGAAGGTACAAAAGCTCTGAATTTAGGGGGTCCTTCTCACTTTCAAAACTATCTGAGAACTTGTCCGAGAACCACTTATTGCATACAATTGTTGAACATAAGTTCATCATCAAGTAGAGGTCCACATTCGTCCTAATATTGTAGAAATAAACCTGGCTGCCACTGGTGTCTGTTCGCTGCCTTTCCATCCTTCTGGGATAAGTAAATTTGTGAAAGACTTGTAGCACGTGAAGGACAAAACACTGACTTGTCCACTAGTGTCGCCACACCTACCCCTTTTCAGGCCAAAAATGCCTTTAAATCACCTCACTTAAATTCACAGAAATGCAATGCGTGGTGCATCCTCCAAGGATTGACTAACGCTGTCCGAGGGATCGCTCCATTCGGACGGCGAATTTGTTGTCCGTTTTTCTGGACAAATATTCGAAGATGTTGTTAATAAAATTTGCATACTTACTAGGCATGTGAATTGAGATTTCAAAGAAACTCACACTAAAATTTCCTTGAAAAAAGACTATTCTTCTGTTCGTTAAGGAGGGAATTTGTAGAAAGAGTCGTTTAGATTTGCAATATGTTCAGTTCTATTTAAAGGCGTTAGTTCTGCTTAGTTAAATTAGGCGACTCTATCCTGCAACCACGGTGTACCGATGGTCGACACGCGGGCGCAGAGCGGGCATCGATAGCACGTGAAGTCGTGCAGAGCTTGGCAGCGAGGGGTCCCGCGTGATAACCCGGCGTCGCTCCTCCGCGGGCTATATAAGAGGCGTGAGCGCGCACTTGACCACATCCCATTCAGGACTGCTAGTCAGCCGTATGTCGCCTGTCTGGACGTACTGAAGGAGGCAAGGGGCTTGACAAGGGACGAGCCGAGCGTCATCGCAATGTGCTTCGTAAAAACATCAAGAGGAATATATGGATGTTTTTACATTCGCCAAGCCTGCCATTTAGTCGCTCACCCGCCGCAGTTGAATGAAGCGGGAGCTTAGCGGGCTCGTGCTCAAATCAGGGTCAAGCCTGAGGTTCGGGAATCGAAGGGGGGATCGTACTGTAGCCTCGACTGAAGGGGGTCGTACTCTCTCGGTTTTGGCAGAGGACTCTCTCCAAATTCAGGTTTTTAGATGATGTTTGAATCTATTAATAAGTTGTTGCTTCCAGGTGTGACTACGACAATGCGGAGATATACAAGCACTTGCGTTTCCTGGAGTTAAAAAATAGGATTAAATGTCAAAAAAATTTTTAATGCCGATTACTGTGCAGTGAAAAATAAAGATTTCCTGGCTGCAGATTTAGAGTCAGTGAGAGATTTTCATTTTTTCAGGTTTTCCCAGGACGTCATGGACACTTTAGTTTTTTGCCTGATGAGCGACATCTACTTCCGGATTAGCACTCTATAAAATTTGAAGTGTTAATTACTGAGGACGACCTAAGTGCTTTCCCTACAAGACTTTTGAAGCGCTCTTCGAATCGATGACGGAATGGCAACCGAAGGACGGACTTGCTCGAAAAGTAATTTCTCTCTTGCAGGAAACAGCATCAAAAAATGAAATCGTACCCTATAAAATTTTAAGCCCGTTTGACACACAGTGATAAAGCTATGTCTCTCTGAAGCGATATTCTATTTATATAATCAGACGTCTCGATTTACCGAAAAAAATATCGACACACCAATCACATGGAAGATGTTACTTTTAGAACCTGTTTTCTAAAGCATAGAAAACACATCTACTAAAGCTTTATGAATTTTCCAGGAGCCTCAAAAAATCTCCAAGTTACGGCAGTTTACATGCGGCTACTGCGTTCTTTGACATGATCGATCGCAGTTGAAATATGGATGGACTCCTCGCTGGAAAATTTTTTTCTGCCTTCTGAAGGACAGGACGACAGAGAGTGGAATTGTGGCATATAGAATTTTAAGTCGTGCTTGAATATAGTAGAAACTAAGCTTCTCCGCAGTTTTTCGAATTTTGAAAATTCTTTCAACTTCAGTTTCCAAATTTCAAAAAACTAGCTGAGTAATGAATATTTTTTTGTTATCACTTCGATGACGACGGTAAAGGGTCGATCCGTGATTCAGTTCACGACTTCCGAAAATTGATCATATCTCGGCTACTTTTTCGAAAGTCAAAAATCCCGCTCACTCATCAAAAAATAGAGCAAATGTGCTCTCTAACCATGTAAGAACCGTTTTCCAAGAAAGGGGTCTTCATGCGGGGCGGGGGGGGTTCGATTTTCGGTACGTATTTTCGCGACATGGACCAGAAATTGGACCCCTCCCGCCCCGCATGAAGACCAAATTTTTGGACATTAATTCTTACATAGCAAGAAAGGGCTCTTCCTCTAGTTTCTGAAAAGCTGGCGGGATTTTTAAATTTCGAAAAATTAGTCGAGTTATGAATATTTTTGTGAAGCCACTTCAATTTTTTCGCTCAAAAAGCGAACCAGCAGCCACGCGTGACGACTCCTTTTTTGGAAAACTGTTTTTGCACAATGAGAAAGGGCGTTTTATCTACTTTATGAAGAGCTGAAAGAATTTTCAAAATTCGAAACCTTACCGAGTTATGAACCTTTTTGTGAACGTTCAATTTTATGCTCCGATGACGTTGGTGCGAAGTCGACCAGGGGTCGATTCAACCTGTTCTATCCAGAAAATCACTATTTTTTCACAGTGAGTTAATCAGGACTTCGAGATTCTTGTGGCTGGATTTTATCCGTATGGGTGATATGCTTCGGCTAAACAATAATATTTTCATGAAAAATGAGAATTTTGTATGCGATGCATCCTCAGCGGAGATTCATCACAGCGGAGAAGCTTAGTTTTTACTGTATTTTAAGCACGACTTAAAATTTTATATGGTACAATTTCACTCTCTGTCGTCCCGTCTCGCAGAAAAAATTTTCCAGCGAGGAGTCCATCCATATTTCAATTGCGATCGATCATGTCAGAGAACGCAGTAGCCGCATGTAAACTGCCGTAACTCGGAGATTTTTTGAGGCTTCTGAAAAATTCATGAAGCTTTAGTAGATGTGTTTTCTATGCTCTAAGTGGCAGGTTCTAAAAGTAACATCTTCCATGTGATTAGTGTGTCGATATTTAGAAAAATAATTTTTTCATGAAGAACAAGGATTTTGTGTACGATCCATTCTAATCATATCGTCATTGCAGCTCCATGATCGTTGCGAAGAAGCTTGTTTTTTTGTTGGACGATGCACAGGGCTTGGGTTTTTGTACACACATCATTTTGATTTTTTATGATGTTTCCTTAGGATGGCAGAACTATATTTCCGTGGGAATTCCGTCGTCCACCATTCGTTTGCCGCCCCGTAGTCGATTCGATGAGCGCTTTAAAAAAATCCAGAAGAAGCACTTAATTCGTCATCAGAGGGTAACACTAAAAATTTTATGTAATACTATTTCAGAGCACAATTTCAGATGCAGACGTCGCTCCTTCAGGTAGAAAAATGTGTCGTGTCCATGATCTCCAGAAAAAAAAAACACCTGCACAAATTAAGCAGTGATGACTGGAAGACTGCTACCAGAAAATCTTTATTTTAAAGTGTCAAAAAATAGTATTCAGCTTGATTGTGCCATCAAAGTATAATTGTTCAGTGACAACCTCTTTTCATTGTTCTATTGTGTCGAAGCCGCTCCTGAAAATAGAGCGGCTTCGACACAATAGAACCTATTAAAGGGTTCAAAATGCATATAAAACCTTGAAGAAATCAAGATATATAAGGAATAAAACAGTGGAAGGAGGGGGGGGGGGTCGTAAATTTTCAGCAAAAATCGAACCCCACGCTTGAGCCTGGCTCAAACCCCACCGAAGTATCCCATGGTTAGTATTTCTGACACAGACGCCAAGTTCATACTCCATCGTACCAATTCCTCCGTCTTGTCAACCACACACCTTAGAAACGTAATCTGTCTGGTTTTATATAGTTTTTCAATTGTTGAATTCTCACGTTCGGTTCGTGCAGTGTATATGTGTTCCCATAGAAAGTGTGGCTAGGTCACATGAGGAAGCATTACTTCTCGCTTCCTGCATTCTCTTGCTTGCGAAGAAAGCCATGGTGATGACCAACGACGAACTGCTTTCCAGCGAGCATTTAGCGCGATTTCTGCTTTCCTCCGATTTTTGCCTTCCTTTCTGCGTTCAGACTCTACGACGGCTGAGAACTGCGACTCAGCATTCTCAAGGTTACTCAGTCATACCAAAAAATGGAGATCAAAGCTAGTAGACCTTTTCTTGAAATATTACACCTTGCTTTTGCCGCAATTTGTATATCACTTTGCTCCGCCCTTTGGAGTATAATACCATACAAACCGACAAAAACATCAGTGGTTTAACCTTTCTAGGCAAGTGTAGAAGCTTTTCAGACCCAGCTTCCAATTAAGAATGGTGATCGATCGTGGATTTGCGTCAATTCTATTCGATATGGTTAGCATGAGTGTATTATAAGCAAATTGACTCAACGTTATTACCAAACAGTACGTAGATCAAAGAATACTCGTCTGTGTTCCTCTAAAAAACTTCGTCCAATGTCTTTCTGTGGGCTGGTATGGAACCACATTCGACAGTGCCTTGCAAGCTCTGGACTGGAAACCGAGGAGCCTAGTATCCTAGACAGGAGCTTATTTTTTCAATACACTGTGTTGCATTTGTTTCTCCTTTTGAACTGGTCCGATTCCAACCGGCTGTATTTGCAATGCTAAAGAAATGGAGAGGTTAGTTGAGCGAAGAGATAAGTCGCATTCAAGAAGTTTTTGCTCAGGGCGGTGTCTTTTGGCACAGTAACACATTAGACCATCAAAAAACAACTCTAAATGGAAGTGGAAACAACGTATGAGGTTTGGATGTGTGATGGACTCAAAATGCGAATTAATAAAGATGTAGGATAACCGATGCTTCTAAAGATAAAACAACGTGGAAAATCTTCATTAAACACTAATTTCAAAGCCACAGAATATCCTCTTTATAAGAGAGCTGTGACACGAGTAGAAAATTAGATCCACAGGTATGAATCGCATCCATAAATCTAGGCGAGGTTATTTAGACGATTCTGGAAAGACAGAAAGAAGAACAGCATGATTGGAAGCAGATGTCAGTTCTATGCATAAGAGATTTTACTCTCTGGATATTTCTGAAGTAGGAAGAACACATAGAGACTCTCTGGCACACTACGGGGATCGACAGAGGTATCAACGAAACGATCAGTAGCACTTGCTTGATTGTGTTAAACTCTCTATAAACTTACTAGTTTCCTGGCATCCTCACCAACGTCCATCGTGATTTAGAGGCATACTAAACTCGAAGACAACCGTAACAAAGAGCTTGAAATACGGTCCATGCGATGGCCGCCGCGTAGTCACACTGCTCTATTATACACGCTGTATTTCAATACAAATGTAGAACTGCAAGTCCTTTAGCTGTTCTTGCTAAATTTCATCCCACACCACTCATTCCATTGCACTTCATTTCGAAATCCAGCATCCAAGGCAGCCGTCACCTTGTGCATGCCATGCGTCATTGATTGATGAGGCCAGACGAGCCGGCTGCCGCATCCTTGAGAATTAACAGGCGAAGGTGGGGGAAGGGGTTTGCCTGGCGCAGATCCAAAGAATCACTAGTTCGTTGGAAAGTGGATGAAGAGGCTCTTAAGAAGCAGCTTCTAAGAATAGCTATGAAGCCTCTATGGAGCCATGAAGGTTCCATTTCGTCGCCTCTTGAAGAAAATTCAGAAAATCGATTAAACTCGAACTTCCCCTCATTGCACAGAACGTCGAAATGTAGAAGTTCGCTCTTCACCCGACTAAAGGTATGCTCACCTTTTGAAAAGCAGCCACTAGGCACCTTTTTGCGGGTCAGAGGTTCAATTTGGGTCCATTTTTTGCCGAAAATTCTGAAAAGAAACCGAAACTACGAACTACCCTCCTTCACAAAGATCACAGTGGATGGAATTGGTTCTTTTGCCGTATAATTATCAGAGTCTGTTATTTATAGAGTGCCATTTCAATCTCTGATGTTATCTTATTCTTGTCTTATTTTATTTGAGAAAATTATCTCAGTGGCAAACGAATTGTTCGCGATCGACTATTGACGAAATCCACGAACCCAGTTAACTGCGCTTGAACCGTTGTAATGCGTAGAGATTTTCAAGTCGCAGAACGCTAATAAGAAGCTTCTGAAAGTGTCATCGAACACAAGGTTAGAGTTTTGAATTTTACTACGATTTTGATAAAATCCTGAAATGAGATCGAAAGTGGAAGTTCTTAATCGTAATGCAATTCGCAAAGAACGCATCATAACCAGGGGTGTGCGTAAATAAAACTTGAAATTTCGTAAATCGTAAATCGTAATTACGAAAAAACCGTCGTGAATCGTAAATCATAAATCGTAAGAGTCACCTTACTTCTAGTGTAGTACAATTAATTTCCAGAGGGATTTTTCTGCTAATGTTAACCTGATGTGATTCAGTATTTATTTGTCGCGTTACTCTCAGCTCACGCTGAGCGATTTTCTTACCGAACTACTTTCCTTTTTCACGTCTTACTAGTATGACATCTTTCAAATTCAATTTCACACGTTCCAAGACAGCCGACAAAACTGTAGATTCAAAGACTTTACTTTAGCCTATGCATGATGTACCAACAACACCCTATTTCATTAGAATATTAATTAAATTCCTAACCTACCACCAATTTTCTAGCTTGCGTATTTTTAATCTATAACAGTGCATGCAGTAATCAAACAAACATATTGAGTCATACGACGGGATTGCGCCATGAATTCAGAGTGAACGCATGGCGCAATCCCATTGTGTAACGCACCAGAAGTTCTCTGCTTTTCTACATTTTGAAATTAGTCCATGAGCGTTCCCATAGCAGGCGGATAAGAGAGTTTTGGTCGCCAAAACAGTTTGAACTTTGGTCAGTGGTGAAATGACCATATTTCTTGGACAACTTTTGTAGTCGCTTCAAAATGGCAAGGTTAACGTATTCCTTAAGGTAACCTTCTTAAGACATTCTCAGTTTGATTCCATAGACAAGACAATTTTTATTTAGAAGGTATCTAGTGTGATTTAAAAGTAATCCTATTTGATCTATGAGTTGGGAAGAACGCGGACGAGGTTGAAACAGGATCAGTTTGAGCTTGCAGACGTTCTTTTTAAACGCAGCAAGTGAAATAGACCGCCGCAGGAAGGTAGTGGCACAGAAGGGTCCAGACACAAGCAGTACTAATTACAGTTCCAAAGCATCATATCAACTATGGAGTGTTCCTGATTTTTTTTTTGCAGCAACGATGGGTTCTAAGCCTACAGTGAATTGACGTAGGTCATTTCTGATGTAAATCAAACTACACGTGCCTTCTTACCAAGGCGTACAACCAATGGGAAGGGGGGAGCCCCCCCCCCCCTCCCCCGACCCTGTTTGCTCCGTGAGTTGACGATGGAGTAGGGGATATGACTGGTAGTTGAGAGAGGCTAGACGACCATGCAGCTTACCCACGCTCACTCCATGCGGCGAAAGAGCCAGCGTGGGAAAGTGCGTAGTGAGTGTATCGGAGTTAGAAAGCGCAGAGAAAATCGATGTGATCGTTCGCGTTCACTCTGAGGAGCGGCGAATTATCGATTACCGGACGTTCAGCGCAGAGCATCCGGTTAAGGGCTTCGCACTCTCCCTCATACTCCGGATACCAAACTCCTTGGACACGAAGGTTTATTGAACTTTAGGTCTATTTGGAGGAGAAACAACTGGTCTCGCTTATTACATAAGGTAGGGTGGGGTAAGATCCTTAAATTGATTGACGCAAAGCTTGTTTACTGTCCTCCGCAATCGTGCGATTCCCACTCTGAAGGGTAAAATCTGCAGAAAAATGTATAGTCAGTCGACTGTTCGGTCAATCGGTACCATTATCTTGTTTTCCAATTTTCCAGGATTTTTTTCAATTCTGGGAGTTTGAGGTGGCGTTTATGAAAATCGTTGATGAAGTATTTATATCTCGCTGTAGCGAAAATGCTCGAAATAAGCTCCAGCCAGAGTTTAACAAAAATGTTATACTAAGCAGTAGATTCGCTAAATGGGTTTATCCTTCCTTCGCTCAAAAGCGCGACAAAAGTACAAACCTAATTCTTTCGACGGCATTTTCACGACAAAAGATTGAAAACGTTGAGTACTATCACATTCTTTTATGTACCAAAATCGCGCTATGAATCGGCCTAAAATTTCTGCAGAGCCTACTTTCATATGGAACCGACATCGTACTCGGTAGTCTGGGTTGGCTATTTATCTCACGTGCTCAAGAAGGCGATGCCTTCCCATGTGCTTCAACTCAAAATTACTCTTCGAAAAAGTTTCGTGAAAAACCAGTACCACTTCTTTCTCTTATTGTGTTTTTGAATATGACTTGAACGGTGCTGATGTGATTATGAGCTTGTCAACACTCCTCGAATGGGGGTGAGGGCTGATCAATTCAGTACTGTTAGCAGCCCATGACAATCTTCAGGGGAACGTCCGTAGTTTCCCAATAATATTTTTCATTAGTGACGGACAAACTCTAGTATTTAGTGGCAGATAAAGTTCAGAAGGGAAAGACGTTGAAACTAGTATTAAGTCAAGATGCGGATAGCTAGTTCGACAGCGCCACAGTCGAGACCGCACGCCTAACTAAAGGATCATGAGATCGGGAGAGCAATAACGAGCCGCATCTAGCGACTACGGTAGTGGCTTCATAGGAGAGCAGGCTCCATAGGAAACTTGGCGTCCTTGTAGATGGATACACTAAACCGAGGCGACGGCGGCAGCCGCCGTCACGCTGCCGCGCCCACTGCTGCGTCGCCGCTGATTGCCATGGTACGCGGGGAGCGCTGCCGCGAACGCGGTGTCTACTTCCTCGATGTTCCATGCCTCTCCCGGACAAGCCTTCAAACAAATCACAACTCTTTCAGAGGGAATGGAAGGTTTAGTCGGCCTGAACGGGGAACAAACCTTGATTGGGTCGTTGTGCACGGCGCCTCCAGTCAGCGTGCTCTTACGCGCGCATATGGCAAAAAAATTCTCCATCTCGAAAAGTTTGCGCGACCCTTCCCTGGAGTTTTTCCTGTTTCAGTATCACTATTTGAGGCTACGTTTCTTAGCAGGAATCTGTTACAAGACCTAATAACACAATGAGATCTGGGGGTTCCTTAAACAGTTCCTTTATCCTTGGAGTTTTTTCCTGTTTTAGTATTACTGTTTGAGGATACGCGCTCCCAGTTGGGCTCTTTTAGTGACTTATAACACAAACAGTCCTGAGGATTCTCAGGATTACGCTTATGTTCAGAGCAAAATAGTGCATGTTCCACTGCGTTAGATGCTGCCTCGTCAGTGGTCGGCCTCCTATAATAGGCACCCAACTACTGCCAAATCAGTTCAGCCAGAGCTCCTGACGCCTGTTATCTCGGTCATCAGTTCGTGGGCGGTACACCGAGCTCCGCAGCACATCCTGCTCATTTTGAAGCTGCGCATTCCCATGCATCCCGCAGCACGTGCTGCCCAAATACGCCAAATCGAGATGCAGGGCTCGTAGGTTAGGTGTCGTCCTGAGTTACGGTAGCGCGCCGCCGCCCCCGATAACGGTAGCGTGGCGGATTGTTGAGCCTGCCTCGGACGAAGTATAGATGAACACAGCAGACTATGCGCCGCGAAGCAGACTTTCTGTCGGTGGAGAGCGAAGGTTTTACCCGTGTTTGCTCTTTTTTCTTCTTGATCCTCTAGTTTTCATACGCTCCGGGACACTGAGTGACTTGTGGTGCAGCTTCGCCTTATAATACACTTTAACGAATGCAATAAAGCCTAATCAAATCCACTTGCTTGTAGAGAAAACACTCAACTAACAAACTATAAAACAAGCAATGAAGCCGTCGAAGACTAAGGAAGTGTAGAAAATCAAGGAGCTTGATGTGTTGCTTCTTTCAACATTTCGCCTTTGTAATCTCAGAGGCGGCATATGGTCGGACTCGAAACTTGCACAAAAGAAATCGAAAATATGAGTTCTGCTCAACTAGCCTCATTTCCTCGTCCGAGGAGGGTACGGCACCCGGTCAGCCTACCGTAATCGAGCGCGTCGCTCCGCCTTCTACAGTTGTGGGAGACACCCCACTTGCATGCACCCTTCAATGCTTGTGTACTACTTCTGCTCAAAATTAGTATAGTTCAGAACAACTAAATCAATAATAACTATAGTTCAGAATATCCACGAGGGAGTGTGATCTGCCTTTTAGCATGCTAACATCGCCCAGCAGATCCGATCGTTCGCAACTCATCCTCGGCAGTTGCCAGCGAAGCGCTTCACACGAATAGCCCACCTAATCTTCGACAACCACTACACAAGCAAGACCTTGTAAGCATCAGCGTTCTCCCAAAACCAAAAATTCGCCTATATCTACGAAAGCAGATCAGTACTCCGACGTGAAACGCTTGTTCAAGTAGCAAACATGAAGCGGAAAAACCCTTGCAAGGAGGTGTTATTCGTCGGAAAATAGCAGTTCTAATGAATTGTGTTTTGCGTTCAGCTTTCTTTTAATTAGTACGTTGCTTCAAAACTTGATCGCGTTGTTCAGCTCGAAGTACGTCGATGGAGTTTCCCATCTTTGTCGGAGTACATCAAGGGTCTGCGCTCTCCCCTCTGCTCTTCGTCGTCGTTATGGATGCCATATCGCGTGATCTTCAGCGGCCAGCCCCTTGGACGTTGCTTTATGCTGACGATGTAATGCTCGCTTGCGAAGATAAGATCGAAATACAGTGGCAGGTGCAAGCTTTGCGCGAACGCTTGGTGAGATTTGGGCTCAAGCTTAAGAAGGCCGAGTATTTGACGACACGCGAAGATGAGTCCAGCTCCATTAAGGTAAATGGCATTGACGTCCTGCGTCCTTCAGACGAACCTTTGTGTTATGCTCCTCCCGTGGCTCTTCAGTGAAGAAGAGGAGTATATTTTAGGATTTCTTTAAAATCTGTCTATAAGAGAAAAGAGATAGGAAAACGAAAATGGAAGAGAGAAGAGATGAAGAAAGATGAGAAAGAGTGATGAAGGAAAGACAAGGAACTAGAGGCAGAGGTTAGAGAAGTAGAATTAGAAAATGAAAATAAATAAGGAGTAAAAAGGTAAGCTAAATAAACCATGAGGTACAATTCAAAGAGGTAATAAAATATGATTTTATAAGTTTAATGTGACTACTTAAAACGTATTACTATAATATTTACTGTAACCATCATTACAAATATTTATCATTATTAAGGAGTTTATTTATTTATTATCTATTATTTTATCTTTACTTATTTATTTTCTTTTACAATTTATTACTTATTATTTTATTATTTTTATCAATTATTTTTATTTATAACAACCACAGCATTAAAAAAATTGAAAGACCATACTTGACCACCGCCATACTCCGTAGTTGTGAATAAGGAAGTGTATATCACTCGACTCTTATATATAATGACATAATGATATCTATATTAGTTCTCATTTATAATTCAAATATGGCAAAACTGGTTGCATCATTGAGGAGGGTTATCCGACATACACCAACGTTAAATGCAGAGTGCAGCAAAACTAACAACAACACAAGACGGTATCTCCTTCACTGCCAATGATTTCTCATTTTTATTTTTTATTTTATGGTAAGATTAGTTTTGTTATAAAGCAGCCTTAGCATATGAAATTTGGAAGTTATTTTATTTTGATACATCTTCATTCATCAAAAGTTTTTTGTAAAAATACATCTAGATTGTCTTTGACTTGATGAAATTTGAACTTATAATATATAAATTTGTGTTTATATAAACATTTAATGTAATGTCCAAATAATTGCAGTGATGTTCATTAATATGCGTCTTTTTCAATTCCAGAGTATCTTTATAGACTAGTTTTAAAATGTCATCTACATGCTTTTCGTTTAAGTTATGAACTATTAGTAGATCATCCATGTATCTGTATGGAATAAACATGTTATTACTACTAGCGACAAAGGATTTAGCGAATTCGTGTTCTAGTATAGACATTGTGATATCTGCAAGTAGTGGACTAAAGTTACCTCCTTGAGGAACACCTTTACTTTGTCTAAAAATTGTTGAGCTAAATACAACATAGCTATTTTTAAGTAAGAAATTAACATAATGCATAATGTCTTGCATATTAAATACTTTGTATCGAGAATACAAATTTTTTTATTAGTGTAAAATGTTTCGTATCCATTAGAGCTATGAAATTTTTAATGGCATTTTTGAAACAGATTTTGAGTAGAACCACCATTTTGTGTAAGAGTCTTATGAGGTAGGTTAGTAAACATATCTTTAAAGGTCGCCAAATATAGTTTTAAGTGGTTGTCTTGTAGTGCATTTAGTTCGTGGGCAATATATGCAACGTCACACTGAGCCGACCCGCCGTCGAAACAGCCCGGCGGGTCAACTATATTTGGGTGCCGAATAGTGTTGGAGAAAGGGCTGTGCAATGGCGGTGCGAAAAGTTTGCTCAACCTCGAAGGTGCACCTCGAAGCGGTAGACCTACAGCAATCCAGGACCACGATTTGAAGACCTTCGTGGAACCTAATCTGTAGCAAACAGTCCATGAGATTGCGAAAGGTTTAGGAGTCAGTAAAATTGCTGTTACAGGTGGTTTGAAACACCTTGGAAAGGTGAAAAGCTCAAAGGTGCCCCTCGATCAGGGCGATTGCCAGAAATTTTTTGCTTCGGAATCTGTTCTCCTTTTTTCTACGGAATGAAAACCACTGGTTTTGGATTGAGTCGTGAGTCGTCACATGTGGTGAAGGCTGCCTTCTGGACGATAAACGAAGACGACCAGGGGAGTGAGTTGATGTCGTCGAGTCCCCAGCACTTCTCAATACCCGAAACTCACCAGAAAAAGACGATGGCAACAGTGTGCCGGTCGGCGGCTGGCGTGATTCACTACAACTTTCTGGAACCAGACCGAACCATCACAGCAGAATCCTACTGCGATGAAATCGACGAGATGTACCGGAAAAGATGTGCGCTGCCGACGGCACTGGTCAATAGAAGAGGTCCCAGTCTCCTCTACAGTAACACCTTCCTGCACGTTTCGGAAATCACCATGATAAAATCAAACGAACAGGGAGTTCAAGTTCTGCCTTGCCCCCGGGGGCAGACATAACTCCAACGCCGCGCGAACTCCATTGGCGTCGCACACGCTGCGCGACGAAATTGGACCAGTTGTCGCGGTCCGACTGCCACCGATAGGGATGGCTAGTGACTCGCGCTAGAGTGCGCGCCGGCGAGGTCGAGCAAGGAAGGAGACAGGAGATGAGGACGAGACAAGTTTGATGTCTAATGGTAGGGAAGTTGGAGTAACTGTTAACGGAGTTCGGAAGGAATCAGACTCAATCCATATCAAATGAGAAGGGAAATGGTTAAGGATCTGGAGATGGAAAATGGGAACAAGAATTGGGACAGGATTACTAACTAGAAGTTTCGGAAGCAAGTGTTTGTGAGATTCTATTAGGGGGGAGGGAGTGGACGAGCACACTAATCTAAAGCTTTTCCCTTAATTCTAACCTTACGCTACACTGAGCGTCACCAACTCACTTATCATAGTTCACGTGCAATGCTGTTGGCAAGCACACCCTTAGCAAACGCTGAGGATCTCCTTATTTCTCCAATCTACAAGCAGGACATTACTGTACTTAATTTTAGGTTGCCCGGGAAGTTCCGGCGGTTTTGACTGGTTTACTTCGAACGATAATAACCCTGATTTGCGAAGGTTCTACCAGTGAGGAAGCTATGAAAGTGCCGGTAGGTCTGGTGAGTATGGCGGGAGAGGCGGCTCCAGGACGTAACTCCAACGCGACGCCGCGCGCTGCCGCATGCGACGTCGCGGCGCTGAAACGCGGACGTGCGCTCGGTGACGCATGGCTAGCAGCGGAGCAGGAGATTTTGGAGATTTGAAATCACCGTGTTAAAATCAAACGAAATGAGAGTTCAAGTGCTGCCTCACTCGCCATACTCACCAGACCTTCCGCCAACCGAATATCACCTTTTTAAGCACTTTCACAGCTTCCTCACTGGTAGAACCTTCGCAAATCAGGGTTACTATCGTTCGAAGTAAACCAGTCAAAACCGCCGGAACTTCCCGGACAACCTAAAATTATGTACAGTAAGTAATGTCATGCAAAATAGCAGCCGCATTGAACTGTGCTTTTCGTTCAAAGTTGTTCAAAACTATGTTTTATTTCAAAGCATGTTCCTATTGCTGAGGCCCAACTTTCATAATGGATGAAAAGGACAAAGAGCGGAGTAACTCAATCTCTTTTAGGATGCCGCATTCTACTTCCACGGGATGTCGTGGAGACGACTTGAATAGGTATTTGGCCATAGATGATTTACGGCGGCTAGCCTATGAACAACTCAGCTCTTTTTTTCCTTCCCAGGCAAGTCTAACACCAATTCACCGTATTTGGAAGGATAGAAGGCTTGGTTGGCATGGGCGGAAAATCCGAACCAAGGACCTGATATTGCGGCAGCCGGCACCTCCTCCGACTGCGCTACACGACTTTCATACCTTCATACCAATTATTGCTAATCGTATGGAAACGTAATGAGAAAAAAAAGAGCCAGATGACCAATAAACTGATGCATTCGCAACGTAAAGTTGAAGGAGCTAGGCGGTTATTGTTTGTTCAAAACTATGAAGCTTCTTCATCGGCGGACACACTCTTGTGACATTCACGGGTTTTTTGTAGTTGTTAAGAAAAATCGACAGTGTCGTTTACTAGTGATTATCCGATCGATGCTGTTTTTTTGTTGTGGTGTCTTTCCACCGGCCAATGTGGGAGGTCAGTGTGCTTACTTCATACAACTAGTAGTCAATCTTCGTCTTATTCATTAGTTTCGAGCCTTATTCTCCAAAAGCTTCTACCAAAACTGGGCATGGGCAGTTCAAACACGTTCCAACAAAAGCATAGAAACTCAGCTAATGGAAGCGAAGAAAAGCACTGAAATGTCGATTTTTATTGGACGAGTACTGAGCGTAGCCGTTTTTTCGATACCTTCTGGTTCAGCAGCAGCACATCCATCATAAATCTTACACTGGACTGACAACTCGACTAAGGTCGAGTTGCCTTCGTGTCGACAAATCCTGTTGTATAATTCAGACTTATTCTTTAGTTAAAGCACTTGAATGGGCATTGGCGGAAATCGCTGCAGCTCACTCGGTAATTACTTTTCCATTTAGTTTGCTCTTGTGACGCACTTTCCTTTGCCTTCGTACTCTCCCAATGTAATGGATAACTTTGATGAAAAGTTGGAAGTTATATATTTGCTGGAAATAATTCAGTAGTTGTGTTCTAGTTTAAAATGACTGGTTTCTTGAGCTTCGTCTTTAGAATTTGATTGTTCCGTTCTAAAAATTGGTGAGTTTATTGACAATTACGTGTAAGTTGATTGGGAATGTGTTGAGCATAAGCGCATCTTCAGGTTTATTCACAATAACGCTTTCAAATATACGCAATAAAATTACACATCTCACATATCAAAATATGCACTGTTTAAACAATCTTCACACTTTTAAAATAAAACTAAATATTTATTTATTTGTTTATTGTACGTGCTAGTCCACGCAAAAAAACACAACACTAACAAACAACACAGTTTAATAGTTGCGGCGGTTCAGTGAATACTAGCTAACTCGATCGACCACGATTCCACAGTTACCAAACCACAGTTCGTCACTAACGTTTATTTGACCACTCGACGGCAATCTCAAACTTGGGTAATTAAACCAACTTTATCAAGTTCTTTTGCGAGTACACTATACGAAAAAATGCAATTCACTGCAGTCAAGGCGTGTTTGCGTTTTGTCCAGGAAAAAATGTGATGAGAAGTACCCAAACCCAAACTCGGAGTATACGTGGAATTAGGTGATGAACTGGATTCAACAGAGCAGCAAAAAAAGGTAGAACAATAAAACTTTAAAGAAAAATTCAGATTCTGCCGTGTCGCGGCAGACAGACGTGCATAACTCCGCCTCACGGGCTTCTGTGAGCAGACGTCTTTGAGATGGAATGTTAGATAAAGGAAAATACAAGCGTCTGCTCACAGAACCACGAGAGAAATCGTGTTTCGTCACGATACACAGAACACAATGAATATGACCAGAAAATGTAATAGGGAGATGCAACTAGGACAACATAGGAATTTCTTCCAGCTCAAAACCTGCTCTTTCCTCATTAAATTAAAGGCTCTCCAAAACCGTTATAATAATTATCTATACAACGATAATCCTTAATATGACTTTATTTGAAGTTTTAATTCACTCACTCAAGACATGAGGTCTCCTTCAAAAAACTATGGTTTAAAGCTTGTCTAAAACAGCAGGAAGGCCGTCATTTTTCAAAGCCAAAAGAAGGGTTGTGCCTGCCCTCGCTCATTATTGACTTTTATTAGATTGATTGCAAAAATTAGGAAATTTTTCTATTTGAATTGGCGTTTTACACCTGAAAACGATGAAACAAAATAATTGCGAAGAACAACATATTTTAAATAAAGGATCTGTACTAATCTTGGTTCGTTAGCTACATCACTTGGGTATTCATACTGGTCAATATCATGCAAAGATTCAATGACAGTCGAACATGGAATATATTCAGGTTTTTTAGGTAAACGACATGATATGTTTCCCACAATATCCTATATAATTCGTAACAAAGGCTAGATAGGATTTCTCAATAGAAAATTTACAGCACGATCTTCAGAAAACGTTGTCTAGTCCTTTGTCTTACCGTGAGTGCTTAATCCTCTGGTATTGAAGGTGCCAGAGTATCATACAAGGATAGACTTCATTGTTTGTTTAATTTTCTAGGTGGCTGTGAAAAATAGCAACCAGATACTATGCCATTATTGCTGACATTTACTGCACCTATTTATGTGCTTTACAAAACTAAACAGAACAAATCGAACACACAACCTAAGGGGTTTGTCTATCAGACGGCCTACTGTATCACTTGTATCATCTTTAGTCCCGTTGATCATCGACTTGCTCGCTCCAATGGATCCTCCTCGCTCGAGGAACACGAAGAGCGTCATATGGGTCGTACTGGACCTTCACGAAGAAGTTCAACCAACACGACGGTGAGCCTCCGGTGCTCTCTTGACATCCCACGGAATACAGTCGGTAACGGTTCTCGCGCATTACCTGGCCGACTCACCTAGTCTTCAACGACTCCCGCCCACGCGACAGCGTCTCTGATCTTCGAACGTCGGCGAACCTCGGAACTCCGGAGGCCTTCTCCAACTTGCGTGAGCAGCGTCACTCCGAGCATCGTCCTCTCGATTCCACGCTGCGTGACGCTGATCGCGTGTTCATCCTGCCTTCGTATAGCCCAGGTCTATGAGGCGTATGTTAGGACAGGAAGAACGGTGGAGTCGAATAGGTGGGCAGCCGGACGTTCTTCGTCTTCTTGGCGACATCTTCGACGCTCTTGAAAGCTTGTAAAGCCGCTCGTTTCCTTCTGCTCAGCTCTGGTGCTAGTTCGTTGGCCATACTGTAATGCGCCATATTTGCCTACTGTAATGTTACTTTTACTATACTACATGTAAAATAGTAGTTCTAATGACTAATGTCGAAGGGCACCGCCCCTAATTCACTCCTGAATAAGCCTTGGTTACTCGCCTGAAATAGCGACTAGGCATTTTCCTTGAATTCTGCTGGTTTTTAGGAGTCAATCTAGCTGCCAATAAGCGCGCGAGTGTTCGTGTCCGACCACATGCTCGACAACAGCGATTATTAGGTTGAATCATTGCTTAAATTAATCTCATTTTGTATATGATTGGTGTAACGCTATTTGATTCCTGGAAGCTTCGAAGATCCCTCTTTCTTTCAGCCTAACAGAGACACCTTCAGCTGAACAAGTAGTAGATGTTCGCTGTTTTCAAGTAATCGATCCCATGGCGGTTTCATATTTCTTCCGAGTGCGACTGCACTCTTTTACCGGTCACATTTCGATGCACCTGCTTTTTCATTTCTTCATTTGTCACCCTTTCACACCGCTAATCCTCTCGACTTTCGGTACTTTTCTATGAAAAGGGGACAAAAGTCTAGTTGAAGGGATATGAGTTCATCCATCACTTTATTTTTTCTTCACTGTATTAGCAGTCTAGTGTGCTCTCCTCGAATTGTGGCGCAGCTTGTATAGTGTTCAATCTAATAAAAACTAATAAAAGTTAAAATATTTTGTTGAAATGGTTGAGAAGAGGCATAGAGGCATTAATTAGTATTTATATGGGTTGCGTCATGCATTCCAATTTTCCAGTTTATCTGCTATTAGTTTTTTCATTAGAATTCTTACGTGTAGTACGTAAACTTGGTCACCTGAGCGTCTTCACTTCAGCAGCGTCCAACTTCCGGTCCTGGATCTTACCTGCATAAAGAACTCTCTTCTGTAGAGAAGATCAGGTCTAATTATTGTTCTATAGAGCCTATCTTTGAATGTCATGGAGCATCTATGATCTCTAAGGGTTCTAGAGCGCTATACCCACTTGGGGCAGGTTGCTATTACGCGTATACTGGCGGCCTGGTTTGTAACTCTTTCCGTGCTCTTCACTCCGAAGATCTCTTCATTCCGTAGATGCCGGAACTCCAACATATTCACGACGCCCTCGCCTGGCAGTTCAGGATGGCCTGGCCGGACAGGAGAAGTTAGGCTGTGTCCAGGAGCCGCGATCTGCCCAACAACGGCCCAAGGTCTGCCCAGCTACAGCCCAAGAATGCAAAAGTGGGCGGAACCACTTGCCCAGCTCGTAGCATTTGGTCATCTCGAGCTTAGCAGCACATCCTGCTCATTTCGAACGGAGGATGTGCTGCCGAGCTCGGGCAGCACGTGCTGCCCCTCAAAAAGGATGACCGAGATTCTTGGGCCGTAGCTGGGCAGATCGCGGCTCCGCGACACGGCCCAACCTCTCGCGTCCGGCCAGAGTGGGTGCGTCTTGCAGTTGATGATAAACTTGACCTTGTTAACATTGCCTACTACTGCCCCTTGTCTGCGAGGGTATTTTGCTACAGCTGGTCGTCCTCTTCCAGCTGATCCTGGGTGTCGTCTACCGGGAATATGTGGCTAGAAAGCGATCATTTGCCGGCTCGTCATTTGAAGAACAGGCTCAGACGTTTAGTGTAACCCCCCGTTTTATCAACATTCGTCCCTATCACATACGAAGCCTCTGTCGCCGCTCTCCAGCCTTCGTATAATTCCCTTATGGCTACTATCAGATGTTCCCGAACACTGTTCTCTAAAAGTGCTCTCTAGAGCACCGAATTAGAATATCGTGGATTTTCTCTAGTGCGCGACCAGTGGTACACCAACGTGTGCTAAATCGAGTTACTTGTACGTTCGATTATTTGA
The DNA here is from genome assembly GCA_947359475.1 of Heligmosomoides polygyrus bakeri. NCBI lineage: Eukaryota > Metazoa > Nematoda > Chromadorea > Rhabditida > Heligmosomidae > Heligmosomoides > Heligmosomoides polygyrus. The sequence goes on along the minus strand of OX375866.1, from coordinate 93,740,595 downwards.
AAATTCAAAAAATCCAGTACTTCGTTTGCTCTATTGTTTGAAAATTGAAAAAAAGATTTTGTCCGTTCGTTTGCTTGTTCGAAAAATGTCAAATAGCTCAACTCTAGTTGCCACATGTCAAGGAAACAAAAACAAAAAGGAAATAAATCTTCTGTATGCGCAGATGTAGGCCCCAAAACTGATCATTTTCAATGCGATTTTTTCGAAAATGCACTTGACAACTACTTGAAAAGATGAGACCAGCCCGTAGTTGAGGGCTAGCACCAGGCATTAGGCTTCCACATTAGACACTAACAATAAGCTTTAGAATGTTTGGCTTGAAGTTTGATTGTTTGTTGTTTGATCACATCGTTATAACGATTATCTCGAGGGCATTTTTGTATTCTCTGAAAATCTTTTCAGGTGAAGTTTTGTATTATATTTGCTGAAAATGTGCTGTTATGTAAAGGACATTAGCTGCAATTTAATTTCTGTTGAAAATCGAAAAGTATAAAACCATTTTACGCAGATGACACAAAAGTATTTCTCCACCGCATCGCATCCATTGGATTCGTCTTTGCAGCTCAGTTTTACAAACTGTACAATCCACTGGTTGCAACATATTTTATTCACGAGATTGTCAGATATTTCTTTCCACTTGCAGCCATTTTTTTGTCGACAGTCTTCGAGATGACAGTAGGATACCAGCCATCTTCAACGCTTCACCTCTATTCAGAAAAGTTTCCGAGCAACTGAATCGCAATTTTGAGCTCTGGAGCTGCCTTCCAGTGCTCCATATATTAGACTAATCAGAATGTTTTCTTGCCATTGAAGCCTGTTCTTAATCAGATTCATTGAATTGCAGGGGAAGCCTTCAATTAGCGAAACCACTTCTTAGTAACTGCACTAAAATCTGAAGTCTGCAAATAGCCTGTCTAATTTAACAGCTTCAAATAGCGTAATAGTTGCGATATAGCTTTACAAAAACAAAAACGTTCATGGTTCTTCTTTTCCTGTTACCAGTCTTTGAATGATTACAAATTACCTCCATAGAACAATTAAACACTGCTTCTGAAATGCAAATGCGTCCATGAGAAGTGCGATCCAGGTGCATCACGGCAAAAAACGCTGCGCTTTGGTTTCATCCTTCATGCCTGATCCCTAATCACCCAAATAGTGCTGAGCGCTTGGAATACAAGGAAGCCATTCACCCGCTATCTGTCATCTGCAATCCCACGAGCTGCTCGAGCGGGCGCCAGCAACGTCTCCATTATTCCCTGTCGCGTGCCAGTGTGCTCCAATGGATTCTCCTCGCTCGAGGGGAATCCATTGGAGCACACTGGCACACGAAGAGCGTCATATCGGTCGTTCAGAGCTTTCGCGAAGAAGTCTGACCAACACGTTGGTGGGCGCCCTGGCGTTATCTTGACATCCTGCGGAATCTAGTCACTGACGGCTCTGGTCCAGCGCATTACGTGGCTGGTTTTCGAGATCAGTTGAGATAGATACCAACTGAATGCGAAAATTACTAAATGGCTTTGGATGAACGAAGATGTTGCTATTCTTGTCTTTGTTCAATGGAATACACTGGCACCTGACAGTATGAATGAACACGCTGCTAAAGCCCGTTCAGGTCATTCGAGAATCTTCAATAAAAGCATAAAAACGATAAAGAACGACATTTGTCGATCAAACTGGGGTGCGCCACGCATTCTACTTCTATTAGATGCCGTCGAGGCAACTTAAATACGTATTTGGCCCATACAGTAACTTGTAATAGCCAAGCGCTCACTCGCTCGAGGAGCATGAAGAGCTTCATATGGATCGTTCTGGACTTTTACGAAGAAGTTCAACAAACGATACGGTGAGCCTCCTAGTGTTCTCTTGACATCCTACAGTCGGAAACGACTCTCGCGCATTACGTGGCCGACCAACTTAATCCTCAACGACTCCGGCCCATGCGATAGCCTCTCTTGTCTTCGAATGGTGACGAAGCTCGGCACTCCGAAGGCCCTCGTTAGCGCAGGAGGAACAACGGAGTCCGATGGGAGGGCACGAAGCCGGAAGTTCTTCGTCCCTTTCTCTAAATACAGCACTTTGATCTTATTCTGCACCAATAGCCACCACCATCCTTTTCCTTGTAGAATATGTACATTAGAGATGGATTGGTACCTAACTAATAGCAGCTGAGCACAACGAACACCAAGGAACATGACGGAATATTCCGCTCCTCGCAACTGGAAATTATGCCCGTGAAGCTCTTCCGGAAGGGCACTAGAACGGCGCTGCTGATTTGAGGCAACTTCCAAGATGGGTTCGGGGAGCGTGCAGCACATAGTTCAAGAAGTTCGCAAATTAGAACTGAGAAGCCTACATAACGCTTCTACATGCAGGGCTCGGTTTTGTTCACCCTTCAAACGAGTTCTCTTCTACTTCATCGCGTACAGCTCATAACATAGGAAATCATGACGCCTCGTTGTCCTGCATGTCTGATGAGGCAGCAACATTCAATTCATAGGAAGCAGCTGGGTGTAGGTGAGTTCTGTTTCTTTCTTCCGTTGTATGCATACATTTGCATATCAGTTTAAGCCTCAAAATGACCGTAGTTCAATCTGTTTGACACTTGCAAGGAGCATATGTGAAATTGCTAAAAAAATCTCAACAAGATCTTCAGGGTATTGTAAGACACCTAAGCAGGAGCAAGGGGTGACGTTCGTTTTTGCTGCGGTCCGCTGGACAGTCCAAAAATGGCAAAAAACGATATCGCTTCAGTGCATGCTGATAAGGCAAAAGTGACGCCTGTCTTGTAGTGCTCAAAAATTAACCTTAAAAAGCTTCTAACTTCTGTAACGGCCGCTTTATCCTTAAACAAAAAATGAAAAACATCATTTGTAAGAAAGCCTTCCGCTTAACTGGCTCTATGCTGATATCAGCGACCGAAACAAATGAACAAATATTACGGATGAGCTGATAAGCGACTGCTACTATTAAGGGGGGGGGGGGCAAAAGTAATGAAACACCCCATGCCGTGTCCATATATCTCGCGGCTGGAGTCTGGATTCGTACTTGTTGTATTTGTATGTTTGTATGCTACTTACTGAAGCCCATCTGAGAAGTTACCACTTCCGCCCTTTCCAGAATCATGCCAAAACCCCAGCCTGTCTCATGCTGAAACCCCAGTCTGACGAGTCACCCTGCGTCGCGCAAATCTCTCCCGTTTCCCAACCCCGAGCAGCCTGGGCTCAATATTCACACACGATGAGAAGTACGTCTTCTACCTTAACGCTGCCAAGCAGCGAGTCTGAGTGAGGCCTTGTGACCTATTACCGACCTTCGTTCGGCGAGATGTTCACGCGAGAAGCATCTTTGGAGCATTTGGGTCTGCGCCCGTGGATAGGTTTACCGGAAGCTGTTTCCCAAAAGCACTACGATGAACTCCAAGGCCACGGTGAACGAAATAAAAGGGGAGCGCAGGCGACTCGCTCTTATTCATTCGCAGCGCTTCAAGAAGGTCCTCCTCTTCGACAACGCCGCACCCCATCGGGAACAAGTAACCACGGATAAGCTTGGCCAGCTGGGCTACGTTCACATGCCTCAACCACCGTATTCGCCGGACATCTCTCCATGCAATTACCACTACTACTAGAGCCTACAGGACTTCCTAGTCGGGAGGGAAACAAGAACCCAAGCAGTCCTTGACAACCATATCGAGCAGTTGATCAACGCCAGGCTCAAGCAGTTCTGGAAGGATGGGATCAGGAAGTTGGCTGAGCGATGGCAGTAAGGTCCTTGCGCTTAATGGCAAATACACCCCTCAGCATCGTTGAGCTTTTATTGAGTTATAAAGAGATAAAGATTTTTTTCATTTTGTCTCATTACTTTTGCCCCCCCCCAATAGGAAGATATCGTGGATGCACGGAACACAGAAAGTGCGAGTTTTAGGGCGCAAGGGTTTGAATCGCTTCTAAGCATCCTTATAACAGCTTCTACCTTCTATAACCATTCTAGGCGTAAGCAGAAATAAAGGATAACCTTAAGAGGTTTTGGAGCTTCGACTATAGTTAGATCTTTGCAATTGTATAGCTTCCAAGGGTTTCTAAAAGGAGCTACAGGGTAGCTCCTATTTATTTGCGCGTAGTTTATTACTAATAACTTCAACAAAAATCAATTATACGATCTGATACAACTTCTAAATAGAGTAATGCCTAACAATCATTCATCGAGAAGATGTTCGAAATGAGCTCCTTTTGCAGCAATACAGGCCTTCAGTCTCCCAGAAGTCCTTCGTCCACTAGCCATGGAAGCGACTCTCGCAGAATGCCAGTGTGGATTTCGCAGAGTGAGCAGATGCCCAATCCTGCTGGAGCACGCGTTAACCACTGACAAAATTTTCAGCAACCCAGGGGAGAAGAACATCGCGCAGGATTTTTTCCTGGTTATGTGCCACTTCAGTGGTAAAAATCTTCTCGTTCGTCCAGATGACGTTTCACAAGCGGCCCTACTGAATCTCTTTAGCAACAACTTGGATTTTTCCAATCTAATCTGCATGACAGCTTCCGTAAGGGCTTGTCCGCGATAAAGACGATAACTGCGAAGCCCAAGATCCTGTTTGACGATCTTCTGCATTGTTCTGCGGGAAACCCCAGGGTCCTACGGTCATCCGGTTCATGCTAACTCCATTGTTCCGGTCGATTCTCTTCTTGATGACCTTTCGAAGGCGGAGAGTGTTCACAGTACATGGTCTACCAGATCCCTTCCTCGGTTCCTTCCTCTCTGTACTATTTCACAATGTGTTGGACTGTTCTGTCAGAACTTTGAAGTCGTTGAGCGATCTCTGCTGCAGAATGTCTTTTATCGGCGAGATGAGCGATGTTGGAACGATGTGGTGAAGCTTTCATTGTCGACGGTATTGAGTGCATCACCTTGCTTGGTTTTTGTACATACTTCCCCCATCTAGAAAAATCCTAATAATTGATCTCCCGCCATTTTCAAAAATGCAGTAGCGGTTTGAATTTTGCGCAAACAATTAGGAGCCACCCTGTATAGGGTACATTCAAGTGATTTATTCGCACCTGTTGCTGCAACGAGTGGGGGCCAAGTGGAAAGCGATGCAGACTTGAAGGTGGTCGAGGGTTCAATTCCGGAGATGGGATTCTCACGCTGTTGTGGGTTTAGTCTATATAATATGTGTGCGTCGTAGTCTATCAATCGTGCATTTCGGCTTCGGTGGTGTGCCGTGTTCCTTTTTCCTTCCTTTTTTAGCTCAGAGCAAATCAAACGCTGATAAGCTAATCGTGCTTGGCGCGAAGGACCTGTGGAGGCTATTCGATAATGTAACGACAAGGCAAGGGTTCTACCCTTCCCAGACGTGCCTGCTACCAATTTGTCAACTCGGATGGATGAAAGGCTTGGTGACCTGGGCGGAAATCCGAATCAAGAACCTTAGATCGGATTACGCGTGACAGCCGGTGCCTCCTCCGAGTTTGCTACCACAAGTCCTTGAATGTTATGCGCTTCATGAGCGTACGCGTTTAGGAATTTCTCCCTTAGAAAATTATGAAAATTTCTATCTGCACTCGATATCGCAGCGTCTCAAATGTGAAGACTCGGAAGTAGCATGAGGGTACCACTATCTAAGCGATACAATATAATAGTGAGGCTTGTCTTGACTAGAAAATTACAAAGAAAGCATCTTTCGTAATCTAGTTCAGGTAGAGTAGAGTCTTTTGGAATGATTTACTTTTAATTTTGCCGTCGTTGTCAAAGAGTCAGAGTGAATTGTCCCCTATCTCCATTAGGATAGGTTCACGAAGGGTTCTTCAAAAATAAGTCTAGCTTTTGCAGGACGGGTGGCCAATAGATAACGTTTCGTCAACTTGTGAATGACTCTATTTTTGAAATATCAAGGTCGGATTTGTCTCTGGTAGGCTAATGGGTTCATGCGGCTCTTAAGATTTCATCTTCAAAACATAGACTGAAATAAACGTCTAATATTGTTGGACAAGGTGGTTGAGTGTCCAACAATGTTTCTGAGCATGACATTATTATTATATATAGGCTCTCGCAATCCAAATGTATGGCTTTTGACTAGCGAGATTTCTGCTTTAATGTATAACACTGCCCCTTCGAGACCCCTTCGAGGTTTGAGATGCAGTAAACTAATAAATAAATAAACAAATAAATAATATGAATAAAAGCAGATCCAAGAAGACATCGTTTTCGCTCAATTAGCATGGCAACATTTATGGAAAGCCAAAGTTGAACAGGTCAGCCATGTAGTCATTCTCAATTTTGGGTTGATTCCAAAAAATCATTAAATTTTTGTTGAACTGCCTTTTAACCTAATGTGTTCCGATATTTTTTAAAGGTAAACCATTATGCAGCTATTTACCAATACAACCCATAATTGGTCTGAATGTGAAAACCTCTACACATCCGTAGATGAATCTTTAGCCAAAACGTGAAGTCTTCTTTGAAATCCTTGATGTTTGTCACGGGTAGTGAACTGATTTTGCGGCGCAGCACATCTTGAACTCTGATTCAATCTCCAGCGATTTGCATAACTACCATGAAGCGACACAAGGTCGTGGAGAGCGAGTTGAAGCGTAGTTCTTGGTATCTACGGGCCGCTGAATATGCAGAATTGGATTCTGTAAGTCCAGCGCGAGTTTGACGCGTTTTTTCTCGCTTTGAATTCCTGCAAGTTTTTTCTCGATCAGAACTGAAGCATATGTCCACCTTTTGACGTATCTATTCTATATTACCTCGCTGTATTTCATTTATTTAAGCAAAGAAAGGATAAAGGTCAGTGTTAGTAAACCTTTTTGGAGACGCGTCATGCATTCTACTTATACAGGACATCGGGAGGCAACTTGAATGCATACTTGACCGACACAATGAAGTGCGGTGGCTAGAATGAAATTGTGTTGTATCCATCCCATAGACGACTAGTACCCGCGGTTTAAGCTGAATGTGTCCAAAAAATTGTAAAAAAAAGACCATCTGCGACCTGTGCACGACTTTCGTTATAACACGGATCTTCTCTACGTCAGAGTGAAAAGCGACTGTAATTCCTACGTTTTCGTAAGAGGTTAAGTCTAGCTGAAGTTTTGATTAATTGCATTTAGAAGTTGGAATGGGCGTGTGTAGCGCACTAGGAGGAGGTGTCGACTGCGGCGTGCACCCAATACCAGGTTCCTGGTTCAGAACTCCCACCCGGGCCAACCAAACCTTTCATTCCTGAATTGGTATCAGACTTATCCGAGAAGTATAAAGCGCTGATTTTTCATTGGCTGATCTTTGTAGGGCCAATTGAGCATACAAATTGTCTCTACCACATCCCGTAGAAGTAGAATGCTTGTCGCACCTAAAAAGGGATTCAGTAACGCTTCCTTTATCCTCCATCCTTCAGAACTCAAAATCGGCACAACGACTAATCTCATGAAAACTGCATAAAAGTCTTCCATATTCAGAACAGTACAATAAAAAGGAGACATAAAAACGAAGTCAGGGAACCCCTATCTTTCCTACCTCTTGCGGCATTGCTTCTAGAATAATTTGTTTTTGCTTACAAACTGCTACTTTCACTATTCGTCTGTCGTCTAGACAATCACGTGTAGGTGGATCCCTGGGGCTTTTACCATCACGACTGTCATAGACACCGCAGGGAGCGGTGCTGAGAGAAAAACAGGTGTTCTTTAAAACATGGACTGAATCACACCTACATGCATACATGCAAAAGCACACAGCAAAGCACTAAGTTGGGAAACGGTGGGGAAGAAGAGGCTTCTTCTCCGCGGACCCTACCACTTGTCCGTCACTGCAGCGTCAGAATAATGGCGGATTAGCGGGAGTGATCCAAATAATTTTCTTCATTCTTCAAATTTCTGTTACTGAGGTTGCGAGCTGCTATAACGATGACGACAAAAACATCGTTATGAGTAGGGAAAGACGGTCGAGAAAAAGCCTCTTCATCTCCCCCTTCTGGCCATTCATTGAATAGCTTCTCTGCAGCCGAACTACTAGACCAATTTTCTGACAACTGCGTTTCTGCCAAGGCGAGATTCAAGATTTCATACAAGTCTTTCTGTTTCTAAAAGCATCCGCTGCAAGTTGCGGGTATCTGACCTGACTAGGCTTCCATCTGGAGGCAAAGCGTGGTTTTCTATATGGCTAGTCTTTTTATGTAAAATCGAGATGAGGAAGTTTGCCTCGCCTCACGACATTCACAAAGTACGCAAGGGAGACCACATCGTGTCCTACAGCCTGTTCTTCAGTCTAGTTGTGTAGCACTGACTTTTCGATGGAGTACTTAGCCGTTAGTGGACGCGGGGTAGTACTGTAGGAGGAGCAGGGCAGGAGGGAAGGAGGCTGTGCTCCCGATTCGAGGTCCCCGGTTTCGGATATTTCTCCCAGACCAAGGAAGCCTTCCATCCCTCCGGGGTCGTTGAAATGGTAGCATAAGGATAAGGATAAAGGGTAGCGTTACTCAAACCCTTTTGGGATGCGACAGCGCATTCTACTTCTACGGGATGTCGTGCACGCGAGTTGAATGCGTATTTGGCCACACAATGACTTGCGGTGGCCAGCCGATGAACAATTCAGCGCTTTATCCTTTCCAGACACGTCTGGTACCAATTCACCGACCCTGGAGGGATGGAAGGCTTGGTTGGCCTGGGCGGAAAGCCCGAACCAGGAACCTGGTATCGGGTGCACGCGGCAGCTGGCACTTTCTCCGACTGCGATCATAAGGTCCTCGACAGATGATTATTTTATGGGCCTCATAAAGCATTCAAATTGCCTCATGACACCTCGGAGAAGTATAAGACGTGACGCTTCCCAAAACGGATTGCTTAACGCTGTCGTTATCCTTTTTACATTTAATTCTTTGTTAAAAATTAGTTTTTTCACTCTCAGCGTTCTTCAATGTTCTTTGGGAACGCACAACTCAGTGGCTGCATTCCCTCGAATGTCGTGTGTCGTGTTTACGTCCGCTCAGGTTAGAGCGCCTGCACATTTTATTGCATCTGCATTCAGTCTCGTGTAATTAGCCAGTATTCAACGTCTTCTCTTCAATGCCTTGCAGTGTTTTTCCATTCAAAGCCAACACGCCCAATAATGATTAATTGGGCGAATAATGCTGGAAAGCCATCTGTCCACCCATTCACAAAAGGTATGAATTGAGGTCATTTGCACTGAAGGGATTGGCTTCCGTTTCGCGATACTTCGGCGAAATCGACGACTGCTATTAGCTTCTGACATTGCCCACGTTTGTCCTTGGCTTGACGCGCAGTAGCGACATGAGTCTCCTATCGCTAGCGCATTCAAATGCTTCTGTTTTCCGGAATTTTTCTTTTTAAATGTTCCTTCTTTGTAACTGTAATTTGTGTCATCTACATTTTGATAAGAGTACAATATACAACTGGTGGAGAGTTTCGTTTCCAGTGGTAAGATACGCCACTGTTTATAAGCCCTAATTATAAATCTCTAACGAAACTCGGGTCATCTTGCATCCGCGAACTGACAAAATTGTTGTCGGTTAAACCCCCACTTGGCCTTTTAGTAAAGTTTGACAAAAGAAAACAAACCTTACTGCAACATCGCAAAAGTTTGAACAAAACTGTCGCTCACCTGTACTCCAAAGGCACTGAAACGGAAGTCACATTTTAGGGCTTCCCGAGAATCCAACAAAAGATTCTAATTCATTATGAAGACTAGTGAAGACGATATAGCGCAGTCTGGTGAGGAAGGCCACCGGCTGTCCCTTAATCGAGGTTTGGGGTCGGGCCCAAAACTGCCAAACCAAGCCCTCTGTCCCTCCGCTGCCAATTGGTACCAGAAGACTTCTCAGGGAAGGATGAAACGTTATCAGGTTCATCACCTGACCACCGCAAGTCATTAAATAATAATAAAAGGGTAAACGACGGCGTTACTCAATCCCTTTTTTGGATGCGCCACGCATTCTATTTCTATGATGTTATGAAGCGATTTGAATGCATATTTGCCCATACAATGACCTGCGGTGGCAGCCGATGTGCAAGTCAGCGCTTTATCCTTCCCAGAAAGTCTAGTACCAATTCACACACCGAAGGGATAGAAGGCTTGGTTGACCTGTGCGGGAAATCTGAACCAGGGACCTAGTATCGGGCGCACGCAACGGATACAGACACTCCGACTGCACCGATAGTAAATAATAAACATTAAAATCGGCTACGCCACAACCCGCAAAAGTAGAATGCGTGGCGAAAACGATTGATCAGCGCCGTCCGTTATCCACTTTAGAGATTATTAGAGATTAGGGATTTAGAGTAAGTCCCGCATGCACCCCGAATTCAGTCATAGGTGCTTGGCTCCTGCACAGGCCAAACAAGCCTTCTGTCACCCTGGTGTCAGAGGATTGCTACCACCCTTGTAGTATGAAGTCCTAAGTTTGTTTTTTATCTATTATTATTTGTTCACCAACTTGTTTGTTTGCTCATTTATTTATTTGGTTCAATTTGTTCGTCAGCCGGCCAAACGAAGACGGGAAAGACAGGACAAATCATATCTGGGGGCTTTAGCGATATTTCCTAGAAGTACAGTGCGCAGCGCACTCCTAAAGGATTCGCCCTTTGTATTGTATTTATTACATGGAATTCCATGTTACAACACTGTTCCATAACAATCACCAGACAAACTATCCAACACAGTACAGACCTACATCTAGCTAAAACGGGATGCTAAAAGAAGAGTAAGAAACATAACGTAACAGAGAGGAAATGATACTAGAACCATAGTGAACATTGGAGAGAGTCAAGTGCAACTTTGGAATTAGGTTTCCAGAAACTTATCCAACATGCTTTTGAATGCGTGAAGTTTAGGTGGTACAGTTTGTGCTTTACAAATTTTAGAGTACTCGTCGATATTAACATTCTAATAAAGTGTATTATAAAAGACAAAAACAATGATAGTCAATCTTTGCGGGATGGGCCACGCATTCTGCCCCCACGTTATATCGTGGAAGCAGGCGGAATACATACTTGGCCTCCAGCCGATGAGCAATTCAGGGTCTTATCCTTTCCAGGGGCGCGTGTAGCGCAATCGAAGGAGGTGCTGATTGTCGCGTGCAGCCGATACCAGGTTCCTGGCACCTATTTCCCGCCCAGGCTATCAAGCCTTTCATCCCTCCGGGGTCGATAAATTGGTACCAGACTTGTCTGGGAGGAGTAAAGCGCTGACTTGTTCATCGGCTGGCCACCGCAAGTCATTGTATGGCCAAATACACATTCAACTCGCCTCCACGACATCCCGCAGAAGTAGAATACGTGACGCACCCCAAATGGGATTGAGTAGCGCCTTCCTTTATCCTTTTATTCTTATCGTTTTCAGACAAGTCCGACACCGAGTCATCTACCCATTACGAATGGAAGGCATAGTAGACCTAGGCGGGAGACTTGAACCAAAAACCTCGATTCGAGGTGCACGCGACAGCCGAGCCTATTCCGACAGCGCCACTATGCACGTATTCTAAACGCACTAACAAGTTTCAATGAGCGGCTAACACAGTTCATAAGAGCGTGTTCTGTAAGAGTCCAATCTGGAAGCCTGCAGATTTCCACCAATTATGGAGAGTGCAATCAAAAAGGAGGTGGATTGAAGTGAAGATGACGGGGAGCCTTCAGACACAACGAAGCTATAAAATGCCGGCCGGACATAAACCTACCAGGCAATCTACTCTACTCTTCTACGTAGCTAGGAGCTTGGTGCGCTCGTCATCTGTACCATTTTACGTCGAATTGGACACTCTTCTAAACAAACTTGATGCTTCTGAAGACAAGCGAACGTCTTCGAAATCAAAACTGACTTCTTAATGGTTAAGCTAAGCTCTTAATGGTTAAGCTAGTCTCTCCAAGGTGGTTGAAATATCATTTTGTTCAATGAAAATTTGGTACAACTTTCCCCGAATTTTTTAGCTCGGCTACCGTGAGTATAATAATTTTATGAGTGTCTTCTGAGGGCTCGTGTAGCGCAGTCGGAGGAGGTGCCGGCTGTCGCATGCACGCGAGCTCAAGTTCCTGGTTCGGATTCCCCGCCCAGGCCAGCCAAGCCTTCCATCCTTCCGGGGTCGGTAAATTGGTACCAGACTTGTCTGGGAAGGAGAAAGCGCTGGCCTGTTCATCGGCTGGCTACCGCAAGTCATTGTATGGCCAAATATGCATTCAGCTAGCCTCCATCACATCCTATGGAAGTAGAATGCGTGGCGCATTCCAAAGGGGATAGAATAACGCTGTCCTTTATTCTTTATCCTTTTTTTAAAATCAACCAGTGTGGTGAGTTTGGTAGTCAGTTAATGTAAATTGTGTTGCACGAGGTTTTTAGGTGAACCATTATTTCGTAGGGTCTGACGTTTGCACTTCACGTCGTCTTCGGAGACCTGACGGTGGTGCATAAGTTTAGTTTGTGCTCTATGTACTCCACCAAGTGCCTTATCTGCCCTGAGCATTGTCGACATACCAACGACCACAACAGAGTCCCAATGGAAGAAACGCACCTCACCAGTTATATCCAACGCAGGGACTGATTCACCTATGTAAGGTGACCAGTAGATTCAATTTCTATGAAGAGGATTTCCTAGGCTCTACTAAAAGATCTGAGTCAACCGATTGTAATGAGCTGGAAGGCTCACCAGGGGCCGGATTCATGAACGCGGCCGGAGGTAAATTCTACCCCCACTTACCTCAACGGCCATTTACCCGCCACCTTCCCCGAACTTACCTCCGTTTTCTGATTCATGACGGCCAAGGCGAGGGCTTTGCTCCGCTGCCAATTTCTGACCCAATGTGCATGCCTCCGCTGGCCCGCTGGCATCAGCTAACAGCGAAGCCAAGCAGACATACTTGCTGCTGGGACGTCGCTGGCACCGACACTAGCAGCATCGTATTTAGGGGAAATGAAATGTGAAGTGTGGGGTTGGGCGAGGGGGGGGGAGGGACGGAGAGGAGTGGAAACTAGTAGCATAGCAGGAAGTACAGATACAATGGTAAATGTGGGCCTACATGACTAATAATGGGGCCATCAACCAAAGTAGCCTCCATAGACAACATATGCCAAGGAAGGCTAAGGTGGCGGACGGGCATAGTCCACCTACGCAAATCGGAAATCACGATTTGCGTGGAGGACTAGGCTCGTGGTGGCCCAAGCCGACCCACAATGCCACTAAAGGAAGCAACTCACCTAAAAATAAGTGGCATTGTAGGCCGCCATGGTCCACAGAGCCTAAAAAATCATGGAATGCAAGCCTAATAGAGAAAAACAAAAGGTAAAACAACTCACCGAAGTGCGGCAAAAGACGTGCGCATGGCGACGGCAACTAGGCGCCCCTGCCAGGCATTGAATTTGAGGCTGGCAGCCAGCTCAGAGCTAGCTAAGGGCCAGCGGAGGCATGCATTGGGTCAGAAGTTGGCCGCGGAGCAAAACCCTCGCCTTGGAGGAAAATCTTCCCCGACGCGCTGACGGGGTAGCATTTACCTCGACACTTACCTCGGATTTTTCCCGCCGCGCGTTTATGAATCGCGCGTAAGTGGGGAGTGGGGATAAATTTTGCACTTACCCGCAGGTAAATTGTTCATGAATCCGGGCCCAGAACTGGTGCAACGAATAGAAACTGATTTCTAACTGTTCATAAACAACCTCTACGTCGATAATTACGAGCTTGACCCCATTTTGCAGAAACAAAAAGACTGTGGCTCAGATGGCCCATGTCGCAATTGGATTTTCTCGACAGTATTGCGCTATTATGAAGAACGATAGAGATTGCAGCTAATCTATTGAAGAGTTTTTATATTAAGCTGAAACAGCGGCCTTATTTTCTTGGTAACTTCTAATTTATGCGACTTTCCGACATTGCTTCTGTTGGTGCTGAAAACGTGATGTACTGCATTGGTACGTATTTTCGTACGGATCTATTTTTACGATATTTCTGAAAGATTGGCATAGTTAAAATATAGCGGTTAATACAGAACTAAAATAATTCAATTTCGTTACGTTCACTTTCCTCTCCGATTTTTAAGACATGTAATTTTGGAAATGAAGAAGAGAATGGTGTTGAAATGACTGCTTGGTGTTGGTGAGTGTCTGTTTGTATTTTTTTTGCGAATATGATGGAAGGTAATGGGTTCTAAAGTGTAAAATTGATACTATGTATTTGAACACGTGGTAGCGCAGTCGTAAGAGGCGCCGGCTGTCGCGTGCACCTGATTCCAGGCTTTTGGCCAGAATTTTCCGCCCAAGCCAATGAAACTTACCGTCTATTTGAGATCAGTGAACTGCTATCAGACTTATCTGGGAAAAACAAAACACTGACTTCTACATCCGCTGGTCACATCAATGGAGAAACACAAAACCATAAGATAGTATGCTCGTTCCGACCCTAACCTGGACGAGCAAATTAAAGGAATATAAAGCTTTCTCCGGGTCTCATCAGCAAGTAGAGAAGGCTTTATGAGAAATGATACTAAATAAACTAACCTGCATTTTGTATAAAACCCACAACAGTTGACCACAAATGATAAATACCAAACTACAATAACAGACCAGCGAAAATTTCTCAAACTTGGGTAACTAAACCAAAGTCAACCAAAGTCATCAAGTCATTCGAGAAACGAAAAAAGAATAAAAAGAGATAATGGATGGCGTTGCTCAATTCCCTTTGGGATGCACTACGCATTATACTTTTACGGAATGTCTTGGAGGCAATTTGGACGCGTATTTAGCATACAATGACTTGCGGTGGCCAGCCAATGAAGAAGTCAGTGACCTCCATAGACATGACTGGCACCAACAGTCTGTTACCCCGTTATATCCTCGCAGACGAGTCTGCTACCAATTCACCGACCGCGGAGGGATGGGACTGAAGACTTGGTTGGCCTGAGCCGAAATCCCATCCAGGAAGCTGGCATCGGGTGCACGCGACCGCCGGACCCTCCTCCGATTACGCCGCCACGTGTTCCTGCTGCAGTGAAGGTCTGTAAAGGAAAAGTACAGCTACTGCGGAGCTCCTAACCAGTCGTTTGGTGTTTGGTGTCCAGTATTATACTTACCCCTGAAGCTGCCTGTCGTACACCATGGAGTCGTGCAGTTTCAGTCCCTAGTGTATCCAAGCGTATGGGACTAGACTTCACTCTAATCGAAAAGCGTCCTTTCGAATTGCCGAAATGTTGTCGATTTCGGATTCTGCTACACCATTAGATTGAACTTTCAGAATCGCGTTTCGGCGCCGCTTATATTGTCCGCTACGCGGTGGCCTAATATGAGGGAGGCCCGGATAACAAAAGGTCAGCAGCCACTGATTTATGCGCACGTTCTTTGATGATTTCGACGTCGTCTTTGAGACATCGCTTCTCTAATCTGTGCTGTTTTTAGCGTGTTTCTCAGGCCGTCTTTTCATTATGCAAATCTGTCACGTCGTAAAAGTGGTTGTGGGAATGGGATTCAATTCGAAAAAACCAATTCTTTGGCATTCTCCTTCTTGCTTGCGCTGTCTGTGCTATTTTTTCGTCACATTGGATACCTTTAAAATCAAACAGGACACTTTTCACATCAAATCTAGCACTCTTGCGAAAGGAAAATTTTAGTACAACTTTCTTTGAAGTTCTACCTCGCTTAATGTATAAATGAACACATTGTTTAAAGTTTCAGAAATTTTTTATTTCAGGGAAAATAATGGTTTGAAGCTCGTTTTAAGGAGCAAGAAGACGGCCGTTTCATTGTGTGAAAAAGGAGAGGGACTTGCCCAAGACGTCGCGATTTTTATTCGATTGACAAAAAAATTCTTGGCGCTGAGTTTACATAGAATTTCACACCTGCAAACGATGCAATAAATATAATTGTAAAAAAACACGAATGTCCTCAGTTTGATGCTTCCTGTGAGCAGCTTTTACACCATAAATCAAATAAAACTTGCTACGAGCTTCTCGAGTGCATTGCGCGATCTCGTTCTTTAATGCACTGTGTCACTGCTGTCTTGTTGCGCATTAAAATAAAAGGATAAAGGATTGGAGGAAGAACGGCGTTACTCAATCCCTTTTGGGATGCGCCACGCATTCTACTTCTACGGGATGTCGTGGAGGCGATTTGAGTGCGCATTTGGCCATACAATGACTCGCGGTGGCCAGCCGACAAACAAGTCAGCGCTTTATCCTTCCCAGACAAGTCTGGTACCAATTTACCGACTCCGGAGGGATGGAAGGCATGGTTGGCCTGGGCGGGAAATCCGAACCAGGAACATGGCACCTGGTGCAGGCGACAGTCGGCGCCTCCTCCAACTGCGCTACACGCGCCCATAAAATAAAAATTTGATTTTGTAATTGCCATTAAAAAGTAAAATTTTAAATTATCAAAACTGTTACACTCTGATAGCTTACATCAATATTTTCAAAGAATGATGTATCAAATTTTTCTTTAACAAAAAATTAATGTAAACTGAACATAATAGATAGTACGTAGTTTAACCTGGCTCGCTTCTTTCCAAGATATTCACTTTAATTTTAGATGCATAAAGTTTGTTTTGAAGAATGTAGAATTTGACGTGTAAATGGTCTATAAAAAATAAAATCTATGTCATAAATTCTGGGCACACAGAGGTTCTCTATGGATCCAGTGCTGCTTACCTGAAGATTCCAATTTCCGAAGTGAACAGGGCTTAAACTGTTCGTTTGGAACGATAGACGTGTGTTAGCACAGTCAGAGAATGTGCCGATTGTCGCTTGCACCCGATCCAAGGTACCTGGTTCGGATCTTCGCCCATGCTAACTGATTCTACCGTCTTTGCGGTGTCGAGGAATTGCTACTAGACCTGTCTAGAAAGGGCGCGTGGAGCGCAGTCTGAGGAGGGGCCGGCTGTCGCTTGCACCCGATACCAGGTTCCTGTTTTTTTGATTTCCCGCCCAGGCCAACCAAGCCCTCCATCCCTCCGGGGTCGGTGAATTGGTACAAGACTTGTCTTGGAAGGGTAAAGCGCTGACTTGTTCATCGGCTGGCCACCGCAAGTCATTGCATGGCCAAATACACATTCAACTCGCCTCCACGAGATACCGTAGGAGTAGAATGCGTGGCGCATCCCAAAGGGGATTGAATGACGCCGTCCTTTACCGTTTATCCTTTATCCTATCTAGAAAAGGTTAAAATTTGTCCAGGGAAGAAACAGTAAAAGCTGACCCGGCTGGGCACTGCAACTCATTGTGTAGTCCATTCAACTTGTCTCTTCCACATCAAGTAGAAGTTGAATGGAATGCACTTTTATCCCAAAAAGGATTGGTTAACGCCTTCCTTTATCCCTCATCTTTTCTGCTTTTCAATGCTTTAACGTTAAGAATTGGCATGCTTGGATT
This sequence comes from Heligmosomoides polygyrus bakeri, assembly GCA_947359475.1. Lineage (NCBI taxonomy): Eukaryota > Metazoa > Nematoda > Chromadorea > Rhabditida > Heligmosomidae > Heligmosomoides > Heligmosomoides polygyrus. Next base: position 93,723,250 of record OX375866.1, on the reverse strand, counting down.
TCATTCAGCCCAGCTCCACCAGATGCACGTGAGAGTAGGTTGTAATGCCCCGATGCATTTGTCCTCGCGTTAGCAGCTGTACTTCCTTAAAATCTTCCTTTAATAAATCTCGTCAACAGTGTGCAGCCAACCAGTGTCTGGGGCATCTTGGATATGTGATCCTTGGAATGTCCGAGCCAATCTTTAGTAGCGCTTCAGGGCACAGCGCTCTTTCCACGTGCAAACAGACGTATTTCTCGTTCCAGTTCAATTTAACGCTCGTGTGCGTGAGCTGGTTTTGCGTCTCCTACCGTGGTTGTTGAACTCCTTCAGACTTGTCTTAGAGGCTTAGAGCGCTCGATCTTTGATCGAACACATGCCATCATTACGCACATAGGTCGGTTAAGCAAAAAAGTTCCTTAATATTATCCAATATTAAGCTCTCGATATTAATATTCGCACTTATAGAAGAAAATTTGCATTCTTCCAAGGCTCAGGATTTTACTCTTGATTTTAACCCTGCTATTGATCCTATCATGCTGTTTACAACTGCAACGAATCTGTCATATCCCACTTCAATGGACTTCAGATAAAGTACACCCTTACGCCAACTATTAGTTGCAAGGTAAAGAAGGGAAATTTGTGCCAACTTTCGCATGCTCATGATGAATACGATTGTTCGTCAAACTGGACACCTTTCAGATAAAGTAGGACACATTTCTAAGCAAGCTTGACGCTTTTGAAATTAAATTGAGCATCATAAAAATAAGGAAGTCAATCCTTTTTGCGCCACGCATTCTACTTCTACGGGATGCCGTGGAGGCGATTTGAATGCGTATCTGGCTGTAACAGGGCGCGTGTAGCGCAGTCGTAGGAGGACTATCAAAGTGTAACAGTTTTGATAATTTAAAATTTTACTTTTTAATGGCAACTAAAAAATTAAATTTTTATTTTATGGGCGCGTGTAGCGCAGTTGGAGGAGGCGCCGACTGTCGCGTGCATCCGATACCAGGTTCCTGGTTACGATTTCCCGCCCAGGCCAACCAAACCCTCCATCCTTCCGTGTCGGTGAATTGGTACCAGACTTGTCTGGGAAGGATAGAGCGCTGACTTCTTCATCGGCTGGCCACCGCAAGTCATTGTATGGCCAAATATGCATTCATGTCGCCTCCACGACATCCCGCAGAAGTAGAATGCGCTGGCGCATCCTAGAAGGGATTGAGTAACGCCGTCCTTTATCCTTTACCCTTTATCTGGCTGGAACAATCAATGACATGCGGTGGCCAGCCGATGAACAACTCAGCGCTTTATCCTACCAGACACTTCTGGTACCAATTCACTGACCCCGGAAGCATGGAAGACTTGGTTGGCATGGGCGAGAAATCCGAACCGAGAACCGTGGCTCTACATGCGCTCATCATAAAATCATAATCATCAAATAGTGAAATAATAAATAATAAATAATAAAATGACAATTCAAATCAGTTTTTTAAGCCTCATTTGGCTGGTATCAAGGTTTTAAGCTGTCACAACGATGTTTTGTTGCGATCACAACTTCTAGCGCCAGGCGGGACTCGAACCCGCATCTCCCTCTGACCGGGCGGGAATGCTCTGCGCCATTACACCACCGGTACCTTTTGATCGAACGCAACATCCACACCTCGTGGGACCGATCAGCACCCAATAACATGATAATTAGAAATAAACAAATCATCCAAATTAGAACGAACATTTTGCGGACTAACTAGAAAATACTCCAGAAAGGTTAGAATATTTTCTTACCCAAGAAAAATTATGGTGTAACTTTTATAAACGTTTAATTAAACTGCTACCGTAATCGTTTACACTGCTTAAAATTTTATAAAGTTGGTTTCTCTCAAGGAAAGGTTATAGTTTAAATTCTTACTAGAAATCTAACAGTTTTTTAGCGTACTGAAAAAGAGATCGCGACAAGCACTCGTCCAGCTTGTTACGATTTTAGTCGATTAATAAATATGTTTACTTGAAGCGGTAAAGAGAACATATGTGAGTTTTTGTAATTAATTTTAATGCACTGTCAACAAGTATCACGATGACGGAAATCTTGCTATCTTCTTCTTCTTCAGCGTCTGTCCCGCTTCGTAGCGGGGTCTGCTATTCTGGTGTCATGACGTCACCTTTCCCGATCCAGCGCTAGATCAGGGTGGACACCAGCCGCTTTGAAGTCCGTATGTAACGTATCAGCCCAGCGCTGCTTCGGGCGCCCTCTAGGCCGCTTTCCTGACACTTCCAACTCAAGGCCTATCTTGCGGACGCTGTCTTCTTCTCCACGCAGAACGTGGCCGTACCATCGTAAGCGAGCTTCGCGCATCTTGTCAGTTATCAGCGCGACACCGAACTTCTGCCGAATAGCATCGTTTCGGATGCGGTCCATGCGCGTGACTTCTGCCGTCCAGCGCAGCATCTTCGTCTCCATGACGCTGAGGCGCGATTCAACTTCCTTTGTCGCAGGCCAACACTCAGCGCCGAAATTTTGCTATCAATTGAATAAAAATCGCGACGTCTTGGACAAGTTCATGGCGCAATCTGTTTCTCTGTCACTAAAAAAGGCCGTATTATCCCTTTTCAAAACAAACTTAAAATTATTATTTTTTGTCAAAAATGAGGTTTTTAGAATTTCAAACTATATCTTCATTTATTGAGTATATGAAAACATCAAAGAAAGTCATACTAAATTTTCTTTGAAGAAAAGCTCCAACCTTTTTGGAGAGTCTGTAGTTTAATGTGGAATAGGGCTTTTTTGACTTCGAAGATATTCATTCCGATTCTAAAAGCGCCTAATTTGCCAGGAAGAGCGTCCAATTTGACGTGAAAATGGGATGGTCAACAAATCCAGCTCATACCGATTGTTTTTTTTTCGCACGTCTTCTTCTTCTCGTCTTCGGCTTCATTAGGGGGAACAATGCTTGAGAAACAAAACGATGTCAACATCGCATCCGATGTTTTCATTCGCCATAATTCATTAGATAAAAAGGCAATTACTCAATATCTGTCACATCTGCAAAGCACAGGTCTATTTTTGGCTTGTACAGAAATGTCTTCTCTGAGCGAGTTGTGTTTTTTAGGATATAATACAGTCCCCTAAGTCTAGCAGAGCTTTCCTCACAACCTAATTTTTCTGCAAATGTGGACCTCATGTGATCAGCTTTGTAGTTCCCTGCCATGGGTTTCATTCATTATCATATATGTCCGCTCTGCCACAAACACGACGTGAATTTTACACAGTCATTGCTTTGCAATATCTGTGCTTCACAGCAAAGAAGTCAGAACGTATTGAAAAACCAAGCTTACCCAAATGAACTTAACTGCAGTCACTCAGTTTCTTTGACTTCAAAGCTTCAAGCTGCACAAATACTATCGATTTTTCTTCAGAAAAGAAAGTGTAGGGTGATCGGATCTGTTTTAGTGTGCGGTGGGCACTTTTAGTTGTCTGCTTGAAAAGAGCAAAAAATCAAGTGAACTTTTCTTTACAAAGACGACAAGCTGGACTTTAATATAGGATGATTTTTTAAAGATTTCGGGCAGGGTTACATTCGTTGTTTTCGTATCAGTTTCTAGTGGCGCTTCCTATGATTATAATTTATCGAGGAGCATTAAAGACTTTTTAATTTTGTTTACTTATTTGTTTATTTGGGCGCGTGTGGCGCAGTCGGAGGAGGCGCGACTGTCGTGTGCACCCGATACCAGGTTCCTGGTTCGGATTTCCCGCCCAGGCCAACCAAGCCTTCCATCCCTCCGGGGTCGGTGAATTGGTACCAGACTTGTCTGGGAAGGATAAAACGCTGACTTGTTCATCGGCTGGCCACCGCAAGTCATTGTGTGGCCAAATACGCATTCATGTCGCCTCCACGACATCCCGTAGAAGTAGAATGCGCTGGCGCATCCCAGAAGGGATTGAGCAACGCCGTTCTTTATCCTTTATCCTTTATTTGCTTATTTATGCGGTCAGTATCTAACTAGCCGATGGATAAAGAGGTGAAGGGTAGAAAATTGACATAAATTGGCTTATTGTAAAAAGCAAATAAAGAGTAAAAAAGTAAGAAATAAAAAGTGAGGTAAAAAATGAATGAAAAAGGGAGAAAGGGGAGGGAAACGGATGGAGAAATGATAGGGAAGGAGAGATCGAAAGTGTTCTCCACTGAAGCGATTCTGCGCTTTTAGTGTAGAAAGTACGTCTAATTTAAGAGTATGATGATTTTGCCACGTATCTGCCTCTATAGAGAATCTTCGGGCGTTCCCGTTAAGAGGGATCTCGGGCCGCTTGTCGCAGGGCCACGTGGCGCGTCCCCGGGTGGTGGATAGGGGAATTAAACGCGAACCAAATGCGACCGTGTACTGCCCAGAGACGCAGGTGGGATGCAGGGGATGGACTCCTTGCTCCTGCTGTGTCGGGTCGACGCGTTCCTTGCGCGTGGGAGCGGCATGTTCGTGCACAGCGTGCGTGAATGTGTCCGTGACTGTGCGGATTGTAACTGTGTCGGCTCGGCCAAAAGCTTGCACTCGGTAGACTGGGAGTACATGTAAGGCGATTCGAGGCCTCCTCAAAAGTCTCGCCCCGTCCTTTCGGGCAGTCTGGCTGGCTGCCCGGAGTTCTTCGCCCGCACGATATAGCCCGACTAGCTACCCGTGTGTACTCAAGTCAAAAACAGCAGCACTAAAGGGCCTTATTCCCCTGACTCCAAGAGAGCGCCCATTTCTGCAGCGATGTGCACGACGAGTACGGAGAGACTGCTAAAGTCTCAGGGCCTAACCAGGCTGCCCAAATTGACAATCTGTACTCACAACGCTCACACGCTCGCATCGGAAGCATCTGTCGAGGACCTGATGATCGCAGTCGGAGAAATCGTGCACCCGATACCAGTTTCTTGGTTCGGATTTCCCGTCCAGGCCAACCAAGCTTTCCTTCCCTCCGGGGTTGGTGAATTGGTACCGGATCTGTCTGGAACTTATCCATTGGCTGGTCACCGCAATTCATTGTATGGCCAATTACGCATTCAAGCCGCCTGCACGACGTTCCGTAGAAGTCGAATGCGTGGCACATCCCAAAAGTGATTAAGTAACGCCGTTCTTTATAATTTCTTTTATAACTGAGTGTCGGGGGTACGCGTCCTCCCACACGAGTTAACTCAAGGGTATCCATTCCTCTCGAGACCGTTGCAAGTCGAAAGGGGTTTACTAGGCGACAGTTGTGGAGCAATTCGTATTGGGGGGTTGTCACGACGATTTTCCTTCCTTATTTTTACTGCTGTTGTTTCATTCCAATGGAATCCTAGAACTTGCTAAAGGAAGCGCAACACGGTGCGCCTTGAGTAGCTCGAGGAGGGAGTGACCTCTCCAACCCAATTAAAATTCTCTATATCTAGCGATACTTCTGTTGTAGAGTTCTGCTTGAATTCCACGTCCGACTGGTATTTTCTTTTACTTGCGAGTGTCATGTGTCCATAGTTGGACAATGAAATACTCACACAACATTTCAGAATTTGATTCCATCTGTTCAAGTTGCCAGTCAAACTCGTACGAGCGCTTCGTTAACGCGACGACGGCTGAGCTCTAGGGAGAGCGTGCTTGAAGTGCCCCTGCTTTTTCATGGAGGCACCTCCTTCTTTTCGGCTAACAGACGTCTTCGTTATCTTGATAAGGGCTTGTGGTAGCTCACTGGGAGTAGGCGCCAGCTGTCTTGTGCACTTCGCGTGCTTTGTTCGGATTCTGCCCCAATCCAAGCCCTCCATCACTCTGGGGTCGGTGTATTGGTAGCAGACTTGTCGGAAAGAGTAAAATGGAGAGCAAATAAATTGTTCATCGGCTGGCCACCACACAGTATAGCCCAAATACGCATTCAGATCGATTCCACGACATCCCGTAGATGCGAGATGCGTGGCGCATCCCAATGGGATAAAGTAACGCTGTAATTTATCTGTTACAACGATGTTTTGTTGCGATCGAAACTTCTAGCGCCAGGCGGGACTCGAACCCGCACCTCCCTCCGAGGGCGGGAATGCTATACGCCATCACACCACCGGCGCTGTTTGATCGAATGCAACATACATCTCATGGGACCCATCAACACTCACCGTATATCGGGATAGCCGCTGATATCAGCATGAACCAGTTAGGCTGAAGGTCTTGATAGGCTGTAATTTATCCTTTATCGTTTAATTTTATATGGCTGAAAATTGTGCTAATGACCCAAAGTAGCTTCTCGACTAGGATAGAATCCAGAATTTGACTCCCTCCTTATGTACGCTCCTTCTCTACTGAAGAACCGGAAGGAGAGCTCTACAGGCTTGAGACTTGTGTAGGGAAAATGGAGGTGCGAACCATTTGTAATTTTTTCTACAAACTCTTTCTTGTCGCGCAATAGAGTCGAGTGGAACGTACAGTTTTAAATTACCAGTAACATCTAGAAGTTGGAGGTAGTTACAGAAGAACTCTTTAACTTACTTGGGAAGGTAAGCCCGTAACCCATCCATGTTGTGGATTAAATCGCCTCACCTAGCCGAAGTGCTGTCTGGGTGACGCGTTTCCATCAGCAGGACTCACTTTGGCTTAAAAGATATAAGATCAACTGGTTCATGTCGCAAAAGTGGGCAGCACTGTGAGGTGGCAGAGCAGCGTCAGCCAATGAGGTCGGGTCAAATGGATGTGTCATTCAGAGAAGGCGTGTAGGATAGATACTCTGAATAGCTGGTGTGCGTTTTTTCAGTGCTCTGCTTAGCTACGATTAACCATGGCTTCTAAATGCCCATATCTTCGTGGCATGTGAAGATTAACCAAAATAATTGATGTCGATGTGAGCAGGTGGCGCCAACTGTTGCATGCACCGCCGATCAAAGTTCTTGGTTCCAGTCTTAATAACGACAGAAGCCTTCGATCGTTGGGTCGACAAATTGCTAGAATGTTTTTCTGCAAGGGATAAGGCACTGAATCGTCATAGCACAGACCAAATATGCATCCAACTCTCTCCCCAAGTAGGCTCTCGCGCATACCAACAAGCGATTAGAGTAGTTCTTGATTGTTCATTATTTTATTATTTCTGCTACATTTTTATCCAGCACCCTCTTTATGAAGTGGTCTTTTCAACTATTTCCCACTTACCTTCGGTCCAATTTTTATTAGAGGACGAGTCGAAGGGGGGGGGGGGGGGTGGGGGTGGAGTCTGATGCTCTTTGAGTTCTTCACCACCTCTTCGATGCTCATTGATGTCGTCGTTGTTTCATCCTCCCATTTCCGGCACTAAGTGGTTCGTGATGTTGACTTCTCCAGCCAGGTGCTCTTATGCACTAGCCTCCCAGTATTCTGGGAAGCGAGTCGCTTTTCGTTGACTGTGCCTTCCTGCTTTTCACTCATGACTAACTTCGAGGATAACGGATAATGGAGGAAAGAAGTGATAGAGAAACTATTCAGGAAGCGCCTTCTCGCATCAATCTTTAAGCTGCTGTTTTTTGCGCAATATTGGTTTGATTTTCACATTGTTGCATATCGTTTTGAAGCTTATTTAATGGTTGGTTGTTGTACGATTTTCGTTTCTTTCAGATTTGATTCCTCGCAAATTTCTAGGCGGATGTTCAAGATGATCTCTAAGGAGCAAATTCGCTCGAAGACTAAGTACTTAATTGTTCCACCACGAGTCATTCTACTCTTTCTCCATTTTGCACAGACGTAGAATTCATGGCGCAGACAGCAAAAGAGCTCTGCTCTAATATCTAGCCACTGACGAGTGTGTTCTTCTGCTGCTACCAATTTCACCTTCGCCATTCGCCATCCCGTCGGTCTTCAACTAGTCGTAAGAGACACTCAGACTTTCCGCGCAAAATTTTCCCGTTTTAAGGTGGCTATAAAAAGCAAACCGAATTTCCACCGTTGAATTTTTCGATCAGTTTGGTAGCTTTCTATGTGAACTGCCCCTGAATTTTTCGCCAAATAGCAAAAATGATCCTCAGAGAATGACAAATAGGCTTTGCAATAGTCACGGAAGGCTAGCTCCTGTTCAAAATTCTTGCAGACTCTTCATTGTACATAAACAGCGCTTGATAATGTATAGTTTTAGATTTTTTTCAGTTTTTAAAATATGTTTCTCCTACTTTCAGCAAGAGAAAACCATAGGTTGTCGTTGGCAACCACTCAATGAATACGAATTATGCAGCTGGCCTGAACATCCTTTTTCACTACTGCTTTGCTTTCCGTTCTAGTACCAAGGGGTCATTATTAAAAACATATTCCGGACTGTTCCCACAATATCGCTGGACAATGTGCAAAAATTGCCTTCCTTAAAGGAGCACATAGCAAAGCAGAAGGTAGCTGGTACCCACTCCAACGTTAGTAGAATTGATTGGGCTGCAAGACAACGCGGTAGCCCGTCGAGAAGAAGAACAAGGGAGGATACCCTTCTGTGTACCCTTCACACCAGACGAGTGCAGAGATACGCATATGCCACTCCTTCCTGCGTAGCCTATCCGAGTGGAAAAGAGGGGATTACATAATTTCTAGAGTGGTTCATCTCGCATCGTGCAATAAGTGTGGGGAGCACTAGATAGTGGAACGGCAGATCCTTTTGCGTCAGGATCAGGGAGCATCTGGCGGTCTGGGAAAGTCAATATCTGCACTCCTTGGAGAGAACATAGTATGGTGGCACAATGACTCAGGTGTCCATCTTGATGCTGGATATCAAACGTGACATTTTTTCATCGGCACGCAGGACAGGTTCAGTTGCGGCGAACAATCCGCAGGTCACTCGCAAGGCAGTGTTTCTTCAAAGAGGCCAACACAATTTCTCGAATACGTGAGAACTCCGGTACGTTTGGATTACTCCAACTGTTGCTGATTATTCCACATATGGTGGGATGCCTAACACTGCTTTCATGCAGCGCAATCGGATGGGCGCTGGCTGTGGGTTACACACTAAACCTATTTCGCAAGCTGAGATGAGTCCGAACTGTAGTGTTTTTACCGTTTACCACGGTCGAGATGAGGGAAAATACCGATTTATTAAAGGACGTTTATTAACAAACAAGACAAAAAGCTAAATACAAGGGAAGGGGACTTCGGTTTCGGCGGCGGCTGATTGGTGGAGCAGCAGGCGGCTGGAGGAGACCTGGCGGGCAGTTATCCTGGAGACGACCCTCGAGCTAGACCCTTTCCTGAACAAATCTCTTTGGTTTTTATACGGTTGTTTTCGCGCGCACTCAGAACCACCTGTTAAATAACTTTCTTTTACGCCACACACAAGATCACCCATTGACCTTGAAACCACTCACGGCTCCTTAAGGTTTACTGCGCTTTGCCCTCACCTGAACTCCTTCCCTATTCCACAGTTTGAGGTTTAAGGTACGTTAAGGTCACCATTCCTTCGCTACCAAAGGTGTGTTTGAGGAAGCGTAGACACTCACTTTCCATTCCGCAAGCCTCCGTAGGTCATCATTGTAAGCCAAGAACGCTTTGAGACCGTATCGATGACGCCTTCGAAAGCGGAATGCGTGGCGTATCTGACAAAGCAACCTATTAATTCAGACATTGCCTTTTCCCTATCTCTTATTAAACAACATTAGCATCGAACATACTTTAGGAACAAGCGTTTGAAATGACAGGCGAATTCAGGAACCTTTTCTGAGAATTGGTGCTTTCTGCAACACCTTGTCTTGCCATCGTTAATCAAAAAATAGGTGTTAGAGGACTAATGACAATGAATTTCTAAGCAGAGCTGTTAAGAATGACCTAGACTGAGTAATAGAGTAAAACACCTGTTTTGAGTAGGATTGTGAAGGACCTGCAAAGTGCAGCTTTCCTATGAATAGTGCAAGCTGTTCAGTGTTCTTGATATTCCTTTGGCGTGGGTGGATGTAGGGCTTTACGGCAAGTTTAGAGTTGTAGTCTCGACCGCCGTCAAAAAAAAGCTTTGGACAAGCAAGGATTCTAGTTCCTATGAATCGGGAAACCTGCCTGCAGAATACAGCAATAATGGTGCTTTCAGCAAGACTCGGCTCCTTCAGGCAAGTCGAGTGTCGTCCAGCAGTGATGTTTGCAGATTTCACCGCCCATGAAGGATGTCCATCAAATTCACCAGATCTGGACCCACTTTACATTTCAGTCTCGTCAGTTTTAGAGCACAAGATCTCATCTACAAGATGCAACAGCTTGGGTTCGCTCAATGCTGCACTTAGGAAAGCTTAGAATGATCTTGATGAGGACTATCTGCGTGCAATCTGTGACGCCTTCGTAACTCGCCTGTGAAGCTGCATAAGCGCAAGAAGAAGATACTTCAAATGAAGACCGTAACTTTCGATTGCTAAGGACCTTAGTAAAGATTAGGAAGTGTTTTTCTCCGTTTTGAATGGTTTGCGCTACTGTGACACTGCGTTACTATGACATAATCGAAGATTATTTGAAGTCCATGGTAATGCCCTGAAAAAAAATTCAGATGGTCCCCACTAAGATCTTTGTGTATAGATGCTTGCCAGATCCCGACTAAACTCAAACGCTGCCAAACTACTCCGAACGGCTTAGTAGTTTTCATATGAAAAGTTTGCATTATTGCCGAATATTTTGTGGAGTTCTGCTTCGAAGTTTTCAGGGGAGAAACAGAGTTGGGACCAAGTAAATACTGGGTGTCAGACCTTCTTTTGGACGCATAAATAGTTTTTCTTTGCGGAACGTAAGACTGCATAGAAAGTATCAGAATAAAATTTACTACACATTATTTTTTCTAGCCACACAGCAACAAATGTTGCCCCGTAGACTACTTGATGCTCCTACCAGCCTTCAGCCAGAAACTGAGGAAAGTTGATTTGGTTTCACTTCCTAATCTACCAAGTGTATAGTGAGTACCTCGCTTCAGGTTCTGGCTGTGTTTGGACTCAATTACTCTGAACTGCTACGTTATGGCTGATACCCATTAAGGTTGAGCTGCAGAAGTCATAGATATAGATGTTCCTATTTTTAGTAAGCTATTTATATGACTCTGTCTATGTTGCCTCTCTTCTTGTTGCGTTATACGAAACTCATAGGGCTCATGTGGTACCTAAATCATATAGTAAATGTTCTCAAATAACGATGGTTTCTCCAGCTAAGACGAAGTGATTTCCCCTTCCCTCGTGCCTTCTGCTTTTTTTCTTGTTTTCATTTCCCGCTATTGTATCAATCCAGTTGTGGAGGTATAGAGGATGAGGGTGGTGCTGTCGGTGGCGTGAGCGCGGGGTGAGGGTGCCGAAGTTTGGCTCACTAGTTTAATGTGTCCCTACGTACTTTATTCAAAAATCAGACACCTTGCTGTGGCTCCACAGTTGCAGTTTGGAACACTAGAACTTCTTTGACCTTACTTACTCGTTGCTCGATCCTTTCCAGTGGCTCAGGCTGGCTATCAAAAGGTCTACCAGTTCTGACATCCTGTCAGTGTGCTTTATCGGGCAAATATTCTGTCGTACAAACAAACAACTGACATATGATAGTCATCTTCTTTGGCACTAAGTAGCAGTATTACAGACTCCTTCAAGTATTTTGGTACAGTTTGACTTCAAACGAATCATGGCCAGGTTAGTATGAAACATTCTATGGGAACATGTTGCTTGTGGGTTGACCGTCCTAAATTTCCTCTAGCTCTCTCGTCTTGCCGCGCAGCCTCACTGACACTGACTAGGGAAGGGTTTCGACCTCCCACTCAAATTGAATCCAGGATCGTTAGAAAGAGTCCGGAATGCTGATTACGAATATGGGTGTCAAAATTGCAAAATGAAACCCTGAACGGGTTGTGACCTGTCGAAGATGGGTGGCCGGAGCGCAGGCTGGCCGTGCGAAAAAAAAACCGGTGCGAGAGCGATGAGTCATTGGGGCTCCGTAAGGGTGCTTTCCCGGCTACGATGATAGCGCAGGGGTAGTGCCTCGGGTTGCGAGGCCTGACATCGTTGGCTCGGTTCCCATTAGTACCAGATATTTTGCACATCTTGATTTATTTTCGAAATTACTTTTATTCTGAATTACGACAAAGTTTGAAAACTTAGGGGCACAAACTAGTTAGACAAACGGTCCGACCAAACAAAATAAACAATTGCAATCGTGGAATGTTAAGATAATACTATTCATGTGCTTAAAGCAAGTTGGCAGATGAAGGAGATTACTAGCCAAATAGAACGAATCGGTTCAAGTGTCCTAATGCGATCACCTTTAGCTATATTTATGTTTATTTTTGTTAATCACTTATGTTTGCCATGGTGGGCACCCTGGTGCTCTCTTGACATCGGTGTGCAGTCGGTGACGTATCTCGTCCAGCGGGAAACACATAATATAGCCGGCCCACCTAATCCACGACGACTCTTTGAACGTTGTTGATGCAGGCGCCGTATAAGGAAGCATTCTTCGACTGATCACTCTGATCTAGCGATGTGTGAGAAAAAGCAAAAATTCACTTCGGCTCCCGTTTTGGTTGTTCACTGCTTAATTTCACGTGGGAGCTCGAAACGCCTTTTATGTTCTCCTTGCTGATATGTACTTCTTCCTCTGTGTGCAGAATTGTGCACCTTACGTGCACTACTGTAGTGATTACCATCATTCAAATGCATGCAGCCTATGTCTGCTAAGGTGACGAGTTAATGGACCACGGCTTTTTTAGGCTAGGTTCGCTTTCTTTTCTGCCTGGCCCATTCCATTAGATGTAATTCCGCTTGATCCTAGTAAACTATACAGAAAAAGTGGAAAATGTCAGACGCCTGCAGGCAGAATAGTCAAGCCTTCTCCAATTATTCTTCACTTGCATTCAGCGCTGGTATTCAGTTGAATAACTATTTTCGGCCCAGCGTTCCAAGCGCACAGAATTAGAAAGCCGTTTCAGTTTCCAAGTTTTCGGCCGTACAAACGTGCGCTGAAGTCGTTTTCTATGGTCACAACCAGTTTCTGACTCAAATTCCAGTACCACATTCGCATGCAGCGCTAAACGCTGCTTATAGAGCGTTAGGTACGTTGCATCATTGAAGCCTAGCGCTAAAGGAAATGCTGTGGAAAGATGCCGAAAGGCTGAATTTGCTGGCGCTCCTAGAATGGTAGTATTTCCTTCTCCATCGCAACATCTCACTTAACCATAATACTTACTGACTTTACTTTGATGGTCCATCAGCTGGTGTTCTCCTAGCGGGACAACAACACTTCCGTTCCATTCGAATTCTGGCGACTTGCATACAGTGTAGCAGACCGCGTTTCCTAATCGATCTCGAGAATGAGTGGCCCATCTTGTGAGAGTTCTTCCCAGCGGCCTCTTCCTGCTTCTTGGAGGCCATTCAGTAACTCGTAGACTCCATCTCTCGCCTTTTCATCGAAGTAAGTGACCAGCCCAGCGACGTTTCGACTTCTTGTGCTACGTTTCTTCTTCATGTACTACTACGGGTCCATCAAACGGGGCTTATCCTTTAGATCTGATTTGCGTGAACCGAGCAGCCATTGTTGACGTAGGTTCGTCTTCAGAAGACAGCTTTTCGAAGCGCGATGGGTCGACTGCGTTTGTACTGGGAGCATTACGTTACGCAACTGAAACCTGTCTTGACAAGAAGGCAACATTTTCTTTGCTATATTATGGATCCGTAACTCCTCGAAGAATTAGTTTCCAGATGGCCTATTGTCTCAACCAGCTTTCTCAGTTGATGGAAAAGGCATTCTTAGCTGCAAAAGAAATGTTTACTCAGTGATGGTGTGTTGTCCTTCTTTGCTTAGAGCTTGTTATGGAATCCACCTATATGTATTTACTCCTCCGTGCCCGTGTTTTCTTCTCTTGTGTTTATTTCTCATTATGACACCTATCTTCACAAGCATAAGGAAACTTGATCTTTGAAATCTGGGCAGAACCTGCGCAACAATGACGTCAAGAATATGTTGCTCAACAGAGATCTTATTTAATCGCAGTTCATACCTAAATGCGCTTGTTGGGGCGCTTAAAAAGTGCTGGTCGTCGCGTGCACCCGATTCCAGGTTCTTCCTTCGGAGTTCCGCCCAGGTCAACCAAGTCTTCCATCCCTCCGGAGTCGGTGAATTGGTACTAAACCTGCTTGGGAAGGATAAAGCGCTGACTTGTTCATTGACTGGCCACCGAAAGTCATTGTATGGCCAAATACGCATTCATGTCGCCTCCACGACATCCCGTAGAAGTAGAATGCGCTGGCGCATCCCAGAAGGGATTGAGTAACGCCGTACTTTATCCTTTTGTCCTTTATCATATTTAAGTGCGCCAGGTAGTGCACTCGAAAGAAGCACCGGCTGCCGCGTGCCTCCGATTTCAGGTTCTTGGTTTGGATTTTCCAACCAAGCCAATCAAGTGAGTTGGTACCAGGCTGTTCCCATCTGATGTACACCGCAAATCATTGTATATGTAAGTCGAGACACATTTAGATTGCCTCAACGTAGGAATACCATGCGTTGCGCATCCTTAAGCGACTTCATTAACGCAATCCTTTATTTTTTTATCCTATTATACGTAGTGGAATCCTATACTCCACTCACGAATTTGTTAGATTCAATTTTTCTTTGAACTGCAAAAGTCGTCCAATATTTTTTGTATTTTTGGTTTTTGCTTTTTTTTATAAGCGAGAGCGCAGTTTTTAATGTTAAACTTTTTCGAAAAAAAATTTGTGATCTGCCAAAATACAGCAGCGTCTTTTAGGTTAAACCGAACTCTCCTTAAGAAAGTTAAAATAAATATTCACCCTAGAAAAATTTAGGATTATTTTCATCCAAAATATTCACCGTTTCCAGAATCATGAACACATTATTCGGATTACCATAAACTTTACATTTTTTAAAGAAAAAATGATTGGAATTCGTTGTGAAGTGCGCGAAAGCGGCAATTTTGAGAATTTTAAAAGATGAGGTCGCAGTATGGATTTGTACAGCACGTCAAGATGGCGTTCGATTAATAGTGAAAATTTGCTCGCAAACTCTGTTCTGGAGCTCTACAAAATAGAAGTATACGGTAATGGAAAGTCAACTGTAAAAAACAGACCCATACTCGCCATACATTTTCAATTAGCTAGCACTTTCGCGACGTCGCGACGAGCCGGTCGAGTGCATGAGGCGATCTCATAACTTAATGTGCTCGACAATTGCTGCTTTCTTATGCTTTTTAATCAATTTTAATTTGATATTTTTTAGAGAAAAAATTTCATTAAGATTCAAACAATGTGTACACTATCTGGTTTAGGTCGATGATACATTTTCTAAGAAAGCACTACTACGTTTGCCTCTGAAAAGTTATTTTAGAAACATTTTCAAAAAGCGTCGGCTTCAATCTGGAAGCAACTCATTTTGTTTTAATTTAAAAGGTGTTTTTTAGCATTCTCATTTGTGACGCATAGTTTTTCGTTCATTAATATTATTTTCCCTTTTCCTTTCCTATATTTCTATTTATTTGGTTGCTCTATGGCACACTTATTATAGTGTACAAAATAAATAAATAAGTTTTCTTTGAGGGATGTTACGTCTTACATAAAAACTGTCCAGTTTGACTTGACAAGTGTTCAGCTTTACTTAGAAGTCGTATAAATAGATGGGAAAGTGAATAAATCAAGAAAAAATATTTGAGATAATTGTATCGAAAAAAGAAGAAGAAAATCAATAATCCGAGGAAATTACGCTAGCCATTTTTGGGATTTCTCCACGTTGAATCTCTATTTCATCTAAAATCACCTTCAGCGCTTTTCGAGCGTAGAGCAAAAAGTCAGACATCACTAATAGTCTGCCTTCTGTTCTTGTTCTTTCATCACCATTGAAATGTTCTTGCAATCCTAATTGGAAAAAATTACATTAGAGTTTGAGGGTAGATTTTGATGAGTGGTCTTGTCGCAGTACATAGAATCTATTTCGGTGACTATTGTAGGCCTTGCGATAGACATGCCCTTCAGTTCAGGTAGTTGAAAAAGAAAACTAAGTGGAAGAGGTTTGGTCAAAAACCTGAAAATTGTCTACAGTTTTAAAAGACCTCTATGACCACTCCGCAATTAATAACCTCTACTCGCCATCATCTTAGCCCCTTTGTAGTTTCCAACTGCCTACAAGCAACTACAAACTCTCATTTGAATTTAGAGTGCAGCCCACCTTGTAAGGACAACTTGACTTGCCTTCTGGACTCCTTCTAGTGTGTTGTATTCAGACAATAAGCAAGCCTACGCTTTCGTCCCAGTCGTCACGGCAATTGGTTCTCAATGCTTTTTTCTTCATCGTTCGCCGAACAATTAAGGTGATCAGGAAGTGCACAGGATACTGCTGCCCTCAAAGCTTGATCGTACTTTTGTTAACGACATGTCATGCGTGTAACCTGTGCTAAGGAAATTAACCGTCAAAAAAGGTATCGCGTGAGTGGGAAATTGGTTGATGCCTTTTCGATATTCTGTCGCCGAATTTGCTCTATGACATTATGCTCCTGAACTCAGACCTGACAGTTAGATTCTTTGATTGCGTTCCCATTGTGTTATACTTCTTAGTATCGATACTATGCCTGAATTTTTTTGGGTAAATGTAATGGCACAAAAGTGTTGAGATCTTTGACGTTTTCTTCAGACGAACGCTCGGGGATGAAGGCAGAAACGAGACCTGATTCGTTTTCTTGATATGGGTGAAGGCAAGGGCAGAGGGCTTTAGAAGTTCATGTGGATCTTTTCTTCATTTGTGGAGATATAAATTGGTGGAAATTCTCTTAAAGGCATAGTCAGCTCTCAGAATAGCCCCTATTCCGCTCGGCTACTAGTTTTTAAAAATCTAATGATATTTTGTTGTTGTTTCTTAAAGTTATGGTAGCAATAAACTCGGAGTCCGCTAGAATCATATTTGAAGTTGGCTCTGGGATGTAGTTTTTGCCCGCTAAGATTAATTTTACACCTCTGTCCCTCATTGTCAGAGGCATCCAGCAGCTGCCCTATCATTCCTTGTCATTTTCGGTTTGATTTGGATCTTCATATTATAGAAACCTTTGTAACCACATTGAGGTTGACGTTCTCTTCTCAATCATCATGCTTGGACATCACTGAGGCTTAGGTGATCCGTGAGAGAATGAGCATTACACTTATTTGCATAGTGTAATTACAAGTCAAGTTCAAGAAATGCTTATCGGCAATTGTCCAATCAGCGCTAAATTCTGCTGGACCTCAACAGAATCATGGTTTACCTCCTCCCCGGGTGAGTCCGCTGCACCGGTGGTAGAACTCATGCGGCCCTCAACCCGAGGCCACGTGTGAGGCAAACCGGAGTCATGCGCGCTAGCTCTTACGTTACCTGCCACGTTAGGGTGAGGCCCTTGTTGCCCCGACTTAGCACACCTCATACCAATGCAGATGTTATTTAGGACCTTTTCCGGAACTGCACCTGCGCTGGCCCCGGGCGACTCTCGTCCATCTTCACATCACTCGCGTGATACAGTTGAACCAGCCAACCTTCTGCAGTATTTACCACTGCGCTCAGAATAAAGCTTCTCCCACTCTCGAGTCACATGACAATGCGCATCAGACATCAGACCTCATGGCAACCCAATATACACACAATGCACATCAGCATGGAACACAATTGCCTACGAGTTAAGGCTGAGCCCCGCCAAGTTACCTACGGGTCAGCCCCTAGCGCAAGCTGCAGATCCTTCCTCGCTCCTACCCTGGAGCCTGCGCTCACGAAGGCGGTGGCTTGGTCGGCCTCTGCGGTTACCTGTTGTTGCTCCTGCGCGTCCTGTCCTGGTCGTCCTGGAGTCCTGTGCAGCCTGTCGAGTCGAATTCGCGATGGTGTGGACACTGCGCTGACGATGGAGTGCCGGAGCGGAGAGCGGACCGACCGCTCGGTGCGACGACGAAGCCGGAGACTGCCGGGTGCGCGCGGGAAGGCGTTTATAGTGCGACGCGGCGCGTGCGCGTGCGCGCACCCCATGCCCACGTGTCGGACCAGGGCGCCTCCCAGCGTGTGTGTCCTTGAAGAGTCGTGATGGAGCGTGGCGAACGTCACGACACCTCCTTTTCAGGTTGCTTTCATTGCTGCATTTTTTGTCATATTGACATTATTTGGAAAGAGACCGTTCAACCCTATTTGGGAATCAACCCGACTGATTCTATCGGTGCAATTCCAATCGGGGAGGGGGCACTCCATAATGACATGTAAATGGCAGTCTACGCATAAATATTTACAGCACAACACAACCTGAACGACCTGATCCCCTCCCTTGGAAATCGTCGATCCTAACCTGGAATTAAAAAAAAAATGTTACAAAACCAACGACGAAGAGCGACCGGTGCGGACCACAAGCAAAAAAATAAATAGGCCGTGGGGTGATGCGTTCTGCCTGGAGACTTCCCTCTACGTTTTACACATGAGTCGGCGCGCACGGATTCGGTGCGCGGGAATCTGAAAACGGGGATTAAGTGCAGCGCCGCTGCAGCCTCTTCATAGTTTTGTAACGATCCTTTTTATATTTCAGGTCAAGATCGACGATTTCCAAGGGAGTGGGATCAGGCAAGGTCGTCCATGTGTTATGTTGCATGTACTGCAATGCGTAAACTGGTGGTATTTACATGTCGTTATGGGGTGCCCCCCCCCCCGATGGGGATTGCACCATTCTATCCTCCATGCCCTATCACCTCATCGTTATAATTTTCCAGGGATATATCTCAGCCGCAGAGATGTCGAGAAAACTTATTAAAGGGATCTTACAGCAAAACACTTTTGGTTTTGTCGCAACCAAACAAAGACCTGTCACAAAAGGTTGCGTAGGACAGACACTATCCATAAATTCCATCTACGGAAGCGCGCAGTGCGGTAGCTATTGATGCGGAGCGGGTAAAGGATAAAGGATAAAGGACGGCGTTACTCTATCCCTTTGGGATGCGCCATGCATTCTACTTCTACGGGATGTCATGGAGACGATATGAATGCGTATTCGGCCATACAATGACTTGCGGTGGCCAGCCGATGAACAAGTCAGCGCTTTATCCTTCCCAGACAAGTCTGGTACCAATTTACCGACACCGGTGGAGTGATGCGAGAAGGAAATCCATACAACGCGCGGTCACCGATCTACCAGCACCCATCTCCGATGTGGACTGACCGTGCTATCATCGCTTCAAAGATTGCCCAGAGGACGCGTGAACCGCTCGCGGCGTAGCGGCGGATGAAAAGTGGCGACCATCTCAGCTTTTAACACTCACGCGAACCAACGCCTCAAAGCGAACGTAAAGAGCAATCACAATAACGAACAATCGAGAACGAATAGACAGATTTCTGTTCTTTCTAACAGTTGAACGAACGAATAAATCCTTTCAAAAGAATTATCGACCTAATGATTTTCAAAAGTCGAGTCCAAAAGAAACCAAAGAAGAAACGCTTCGAAAAGCGCTTTGAGGACTCTCACCTTACATTTTTTCTTGGAATCATGTAAATATTAGGTTGTCTGGAAAGTTTTCAGCGTTTTGAGTGCTTCACTTTGTACTACCATAACTTTCTCAAATCTTATTGAATTTAGTCGAAATAAGCACCGTTCGAATTAGCACACTTCTGCCAACGGGCCACCTGCCGGCTTACTCCATCAGCGAAAGTTTGGGTGTTCCCAGCCAAAACAGATTTCGACAAAATCCACGAAAGCTGTTTTGGCTTGGTCCTGATTGGTGAAGGTTTGACCAGCGAGGAAGTTCTGAAAGTGTTTGAAAAGGTGGTGGTCGGTTAGTGAGAGGTCTGGAGAATATGGCGGGTGAGACAGAACTCCAATCCTTAATTCGTTCAATTTTCGAATAGTGATTTGTGAAACGTGTGGGCGGGCATTATCGTGCAAAAGAATCGGGCCTCTTCTGTTGATCAATGTTGGCTGAAGTTGACGCAATTCTCGGTGCATTTCGTCGATTTTCTTACAGTAGGGCTGCGATCGTTTGGCCTGGTGCCAGAAAGTTGTAATGGACCACACCAGCCGCCGCCCATCACACAGTGACCTTTTTTTGGTCGAAGTTCGCCTTAGGAAAATGCCTTGGGAGTTCCTCGGAGGTCAAGCACTGTTTCCTGGTGTCATACAGAATCACTTTTCATTACAAGTGATGACTCGATCCAAAATCGGGTCAGTTTTGTTGCGAAAAAGTAGAAAAGAACAAATCTCGAAACGAGACAGGTTTTGCCGCTCACACAACTCGTGTAGCACCCACTTTTCGAGCTTTTTCACCTTCGTAAGGCAGTTCAAAGCATACGCAACAGCAGTTTTACTGACGTCTAGCTCTTTCGCGGTGCCGTAAACTGTTTGGGGTGGTTCCGCTTCCAACAATTCCTTCATCTCGTCGTCCTGATTGCTCTAGGTCGACCGCTACGGGGGTTACCTTCGAGGCTGAAATCTCCGATCCGAAATTTACTGAACCACTGGCGCACAGTGCTTGCTCCAACACTACTACGCCCCCACACTTTTGATTGATTTCTCGGCTGCGGATTGTCCCAATTTGAAGTTAAATTAAAACATCGCTCGGAATTACTTTTTCGACATACCTCCATCAGCCCTTGAAAAACAAAAATATAAAACAACGTTGGAACAGAAATTACTCAGATAGAGCGAAGAATTCTGTGCAGTAAGTAGCATTAATGGGCAATGCAGCTTGAATTTTTACTTAATCACAGACGAATGAAAAATAGTAGCACAATACTTTCCGGACTGTCTAATATATACCGCATTAAAAAAGCAGACGGCATGGATTGCCTGCTCTTGTCGACTAATACTACTGATTTTCTATCATAAGAGCATTTGACGTGACAGACTTCATAAGAGATAAAAAGTACTGATAGATACCATCAATTACTGTGACGAACGGGACCTCAGACGGAGGAGATGCCGGCTGTCGCGTGCACCCGATACCAAGTTCCTGGTTCGTATTTCCTGCCCAGGCTAACCAAGCCTTTCATCCCTCCGGGGTCGGTGAATTGGTAGCAGACCTCTGCGGGTAGGACAAAACACCAGCTTGTCTACCGGATGCCCACCGCAAACCATTCCCTGGACTAAATACGCATTCAAGTAGCCTCCACGACATCCCGTAACCTTCTGCTGACTTCTCTACGCCATTACGTCCTGATCTAGGAAAAGTGCTGATGGGTCCCACCATGTATGGGTGGCGCGTTCGGTCAAACAGCGCCGGTGGTGTAATGGCGTAGAGCATTTCTGCCCTGCTAGCAGGCGGTTCGGGTTCGAACACCGCCTGACGTTGTTATGAGAGCTTATGTATTACCAATTTATTTTCATGTATTTAATATATCTATCCACATACGCATAAAACTAGCATCAAAAATCACAACGCCAGCACCGAAATTCGGTCCACATCTTATAGTAATATTGAATCGGGAAATTCCAAACTTCCTGATTGTAGAGATTCAAACTTTTTCAAATTAGCCACACCGCGTCTAAACGATTTCTCGTGGATTCCTACATCCATTCGTTGTTGCAAGCTAAATCGAATCTTTTGAAGCTCGTTGTACAAGCACACACTCTAGTACTTGGATGCTCGTGTTGCCGTATACATTCTGTTTCCCTGTTCAGTAACGCTGGTTCTATTTTATGTGTCGCAGCCTTAGAAGAAGGAATATTGATAAAGTCGTCTACGAATACCGTAGCGCAATCGGTGGAGGTGCCGGCTGTCGCGTGCACCAGCCTCCTGGTTCGGATTTTCCGTCCTGGTCAACCAACCCTTCTATTCCTTTAGGGTCGATGAATTCGTACCGGAACTGGGAAGGTTAAAGCGCTGACTTTTTATCGGCTGGCCACCGCATGTCATTCTATGGCCAAATACGCATTTTACGCATTACGACATCCTATATAGAAGTGGAATGCGTGTTGCATCCTAAAAGAGATCCGTTATTCTTCCTCTATCCTTTTTGTCCTTCATAATTGTCTACCTGTAATTGTGCTCGATATTAGTCATTAATGTGGCCTACACGCAAAGGCGGGAACGCGTCGGTCAATCGCAGCCAATCATAGTATCGGATAAAAAGTGGCAGCCAATCAGGACAGTGATCTCTGATCACAAATGCCACTATGGGAGACCTAATTGGTTGGACGCGTTTCCTCTCCCCATTTAGGCGAAAAACGACTGTTACCGTGCTGTCTATGATAGTACGATATCGCTGAACTTTGTCTATCTCTGAGTTACCTTTATTATTTTATTTTATTTTATTATCTATTTATTATTATTATTACTTATTTGTTTATTTGAAATGTTATCTAATCACTGCACAGTGGTGCGCATTGCAAAAACATTCGCAATGTCAAACCTTATTTCCACGCAAGTCATTTCAATTTCATTTCTTAAAACTGTGGAGGAATATCGTTTCGTTCATACTCATGATCATTCTCGTAACAAATTTCTCCGTGTCGAAACATTGTTAGAGGTCAAGCTAGAGCAAAGGATATAGGATAAAGGACGGCGTTGCTCATTCCCCTTGGGATGCGCTACGCACTCTACTTCTACGGGATGTCGTGGAGGCGATTTGAATGCATATTTGGCCATACAATGAATTTATTTATTTACTTATTTATTTATTTAATTGTGCACCAAAGAAGTATCTTTAATCTTGAACTACAGGCACTCAAGATTCTTAGAATTTTACTCCGTTTTCATTGACAAGAACCGCGGTGATCATCCGATGGACATGTCAGCGGCGTTTATCCTTTCCAGGCAAGTCAGGTACAGATTCAGCCCGGGGGGATGGCAGAAAATCCGAACCAGGGACCTGGTTCCGGATGCACGCGACAAACGGCAGCTCTTCCTTGTGCGCTACACGCACTCCCAGCTAGAGCAATGCAGGAGACAGAATGAAAAGGTTTTGTAAAAACCAGACCAACTCATCGTAACTAATACCGTGATGCTGGGCTACAGTGTAGCTCTTCTCAATAAAAAAAGCAGTGTAAAATTCTATGAATCTTGTGAACAACTTGATGTCCTACATTCTGTCCTACATTCTCCAACCTCCTTTCTCGTCGCGTAATTGTGAAGGCATCTGTTGAGTGCCCCTTGTTTTAAAGCTGACATGCGCTTTCAGAATCACAAGTGTCATAGTGAAGCTTTCCCACAATGACACTGGTCATCGAGGATGACCAAGGCTACTCATGGCCCGGTCGACGAGCAATGTTCTCGATCAACATCTTTCTTGGCTTAACTTTTATTGTTCTACACTGCCAAATGATTTCCGTGAGTCCTACCATTCTTCTCATTTGGTCTTCACTGCTATTCTTTGACATGATTGATCAAAGTTCGAATCTATCCTAATCGGAGGGGCAGCGCTACAATACCGCTCGCGCCGCACGGTCAAAAGTGGGCGAAAAAACGCCAACATGGCGTCGCAAAGCGTCGCACGCTCATAACTCCTTCAGTTTTAGGTTTCTTGAATAAAGGTTGGTACCATTCGATTCGCCTCTTCGAGATCTACACAAACATGTGTAAAGCTTTACCGGAACACCCGTATTTTCGCCATG
This sequence comes from Heligmosomoides polygyrus bakeri, assembly GCA_947359475.1. NCBI lineage: Eukaryota > Metazoa > Nematoda > Chromadorea > Rhabditida > Heligmosomidae > Heligmosomoides > Heligmosomoides polygyrus. The sequence goes on along the minus strand of OX375866.1, from coordinate 93,699,804 downwards.
GGTGGTCCAAAATTGGCTGGACGGGCGATTAGAGCAGCTTATTTCCCAGGATATGCGTGCTTTCGGAGTATCTCAAAGATGGCGTACGTCGCCAGTGCTCTGTCATGCAAGGAATGCCCCGAGAGTGCGCCGTGCACAATGCACACAGAACCTAACCTATCAATCGAGTGGGCAAGCGCATGTCCCCTTCGCTTCTATCTTCTCTCACTGGGAACTGCGACGTTTTCAAGACTATTTCGAGCCGTTTGGAGAACGTTATCAGAAATTCCCCGCCATCCCACTCAAACTTTGGTGTGCGCCGTGAACAATGCATACAGAATCGAACCTTTCAATCGAGGGGGGGGGGACAGCTTGTAGACTGAGCGTTTGGGCACTTTTAACAGAAATTTCTTGCTGCCCTACTCAGGAATTGCTCCAAGGCTGTCCAGTGAGCCTTTGGAGTGCGCCATGAACAATGCATACAGAATAGAACCTTTCAATCGAGGGAGGACAGCTTGTGGACTGAGCGTTTGGGGAGTTTTATCAGAAATTTCTTGCCGCCCTACTCAGGAATTGCTTCAAGGCTGTTCAGCAAGCCTTTGGAGTGCGCCATGAACAATGCATACAGAATCGAACCTTTCAATCGAGGGGGGGGGACAGCTTGTAGACTGAGCGTTTGGGCACTTTTAACAGAAATTTCTTGCTGCCCTACCCAGGAATTGCTTCAAGGCTGTTTAGCAAGCCTTTGGAGTGCGCCATGAACAATGCATACAGAATCGAACCTTTCAATCGAGGGGGGGGCGACCGCTCGCAAATTGCACGCGCGGGCGTCTTCGGAGCACAATAGCTCTGTCAAGTTGGAACCTTTCAGGTTGCAGCTTGTAGGTCTTGTAGGCAGTCGAACGGTCTGCTAGCGCGCCAAAGCAGAATGGTTTAGTATAGGAGGGGGCAATATTATAGGGGTGCGAAAATGCAGGTGAGGCTTGCGTGACGCATTTTTTTCCGATTTCGGTGGACCACTGCGAGAAGACGCGGGGAGCTTCCGGCATCAGAATGCGTATGCGAACAGAGCACTTAAGGTACTTTACGGTGACGGGATCAGAACTTCTTACCTGCCTAAACTGCCTTAGCCCCAGCTGCCGTTTTAGGGCAGCGGACATAAGGCCCCACAGAGTTCTGCGGCAACGCCGCTCGCCGCTATGGTTAGGATAGGGCAGGGATGCCGCCGGCGGCGAGCTCTGCGTCTCTGCCCTATGGTTAAGCATAGGGCCGCGGCGCTGCCGCAGAACTCTGTGGGGGCCTTTAGCGGTTGAAGTTTCCTGCCCTCTTACTCGCCCATATTTGGGTTTTCGACACTCCCAATAACACCTTTCTGTTCTGCTTGAACATCTCTATCGATGCTATCAATTTCTACCGATTTAGGCAATATCGATTTTTGACAATATCCCATCGAGGACGTGGGCGCGCTAGGCCGAGCTGCGCGGGTGATGACGTCATCGAAAACCAATATTTTCGAAATTGGCCAAATTTCCTCGTGCAAACTGCGTCCAAAATCGTCTAGGGGTTATTTGGGGCGCTGATTACGAATCCGACGTTCGTATTTGAAAATTCCGTCGACTTCGGTAGGTTTTGCAATTTCTTCTGGATAACTGATGGTGGTCAGGTCAGGGTCATCGATTTTGCTCGAAATTCGTACAGGGTCGGGGACTTATTCAGGGTGCCAAACACGATGCCGAAGTACATGTGGACGGTTAAGGGGACCGCTCATACCGATAACTGAGGGTGATCGGTGATCCTGACCCGACCACCCTCAAACGGGAAGTAACCTGCTCAAGTCGGCGGAATTTTCAAAAACGAACGTCGAATTCGTAATCAGCGCCCCAAATAACCCCTAGATAATTTTGGACGAAGTTTGCACGAGGAAATTTGGCCAATTTCGAAAATACCGGTTCTCGATGACGTCATCGTCGGCGCGGGTCGGCCTAAGGCCTCTGTTATACTCCCGCGGGAGCATCCGCGGAACGTCCGCGGACTATGTGTGCACCCCGGATGGCGGGCGTGGGGCGCGGCGATTGTCCAGGTGAGGGATCTCGGCGCGATTCCCGCCCTTCCGCGGATGCTCCCGCGGGAGTATAACAGAGGCCTAAAGCACCCACGTCCTCGATATTGTCGAAAAATCGATTTTTCGACAATATTGTCGAAAAATCGATCGAAATTGGTCGAGAGTGACTCCATTCGATAGAGCTTTTCGTTATGAATAAAACGGTGTTACCGGGAGTGTCGGAAACCCAAATATGGGCGAGTAAGAGGGCAGGAAACTGCAACCGCTAAGCCCGCCGCCCTAAAACGGCAGATGGGGCTAAGGCAGTTTAGGCAGCTGAGAAGTTCTGATCCCGGCGCCGTAAAGTACCTTAAGTGCTCTATTCAAATACGGATTCTGATGCCGTTAGCTCGCCCCGTCTTCTCGCAGTGTTCCACCGAAATCGGAAAAAATGCTTCACACAAGCCTCACCTGCATATTCGCACCCCTATAACATTGCCCACTCCCAAGCTATGCCATTATACTTTAGCGTACTAACAGACCGCTCGACTGCCTACAAAACCTACTTGCTGCAACCTGAAAGGTTCCAACTTGACAGAGCTATTGCGCTCCGAACACGCCCGTGAGTGCAATTTAGCGCAACAACGGTAGATGTTCTCCGCGCTGTTGCTCGTCCAGATTACAGCTTTCCCAGTCTAAATGAACATTCAATTCAGCATGAAATGCTCTATCGAATGGTATCAAGCGTGGCCCAAATCGAAGACATCGATTTTTCGATGACGTCAACGTCCTTCCGCCGCGGCCTCGTCCTCGATGCGAAACAGTCAAAAATTGATGTTTCCAAAATCGGTCGAAATTTATAGCGCTTGATAGTGCTTTCCATGCTGAACGGAACGGTGCCATTGCGAGTTTCGAAGACTCAAGTCTGGGCGAGTAGGAGCGCAAGAAACTCTAACCGCTAGGTTTCGCCGCTCTAAAACGGCAGCTGAGGCTAGGCAGTTTGGGCAGCTGAGGAGCTACGAGCACGTGCTCGTAAAGTACCTTAAGCGCTCTGTTCGCGTACGCATTTTAAGGCCGTTAGCTTGTGGCGTCTTATCGCAGTGGTCCACGGAAATCGGAAAAAAATGCTTCACACAAGCCTCACCTGCATCTTCGCACCCCTATAACATTGACCCCTCCCATGCTAAACCACTCTGCTTTGGCGTGCTAGCAGATCGTTCGACTGCCTACAAGACCTACAAGCTGCAACCTGAAAGGTTCCAACTTGACAGAGCTATTGTGCTCCGAAGACGCCCGCGCATGCAATTTGCGAGCGGTCGCCCCCCCCCTCGATTGAAAGGTTCGATCCTGTATGCATTGTTCACGGCGCACACCAAAGTTTCGCTGGGACGGATTGGAGCTAATCCTGAGTGGGGTGGAGAGGAATCTCTGATAACATTCTCCAAACGGCTCGAAATAGTCTTGAAAACGTCGCAGTTCCCAGTGAGAGAAGATAGAAGCGAAGGGGACATGCGCTTGCCCACTCGATTGATAGGTTAGGTTCTGTGTGCATTGTGCACGGCGCACTCTCGGGGCATTCCTTGCATGACAGAGCACTGGCGACGTACGCCATCTTTGAGATACTCCGAAAGCACGCATATCCTGGGAAATAAGCTGCCCTAATCGCCCGTCCAGCCAATTTTGGACCACCAACGTCGAAAATACGGATGTTCCGGTAAAGTTTTACACATGTTTGTGTAGATCTCGAAGAGGCGAATCGAATGGTATCCACCTTTATTCAAGAAACCTAAAACTGAAGGAGTTATGAGCGTGCGACGCTTTGCGACGCCATGTTGGCGTTTTTTCGCCCACTTTTGACCGTGCGGCGCGAGCGGTATTGTAGGACAAACACAAATAGGACTGACTGCCTCTCCGACTGGGAAATCCAATGTTCCCTCGTAGGCTAGCCTAGGGTATTGTCTTTGTAAAATAGCCAATTTTCGATTATTTTAACGTCGTTATCAAAGAGGTTCGACGAAGTGCCATCCCCCCAACAAAGATTCAAACGTTCTTTTGGGCTATAGAGTCTGGGTAGGGCAGAGAAAAACTATTAGGTGGCTTTAGAAAAAAAGTAGTGCGAACCAGCATGCAATTCTTCGTTTAATTGCACAACTCAATTACAGGTGATTCTGCAGACATCCTCGTTACGAAGCATGATCGGGTACCGCTTTATGGTTCATATTTGTATCGTCGACATTATCAACAGCATCACACAGGTGATTGCTCAAGCTGCAACAATGAACTCACCGGAGATGAACATCGACATCAATTCGGTACGCTATGTCCTACCCAAGTGTACCTTTTTTAACATTTTATTCTGAATTTCGTTGAAAGTTTTTACATAATGTTACAAATCTTTCGAAAGAGAATAATTTGCTCCACCTGCACGTATAGTTCCCATTTCCCTTTTCGACTTTGGGAAGTTCAAAAAATTGAAGACAAAAAATTGTGAAAAAGTCCTCGAAGTATTAGGGGGGGGGGGGGGCAAAAGTAATGAGACAAATTGAAAAAAATCCTTATCTCTTTATAACTCAATTACAACTCAACGATGCTGAAGAATGTATGTGCCATTAATGGCAATGACCTTGCTGCCATCGCTCAGTTAACTTCCTGATCCCATCCTTACAGAACTGCTTGAGCCTGGTGTTGATCAACTGCTCGATATGGTTGTCAAGGACTCCTTGGGTTTTTGTGTCCCTTCCGACCAGGAAGTCCCGTAGGCCCAAAGAAGTGGTGGTAGTCGCATGGAAAGATGTCCGGCGAATACGGTGGTTGAGGCATGTGAACGTAGCCCAGCTGGCCAAGCTTATCCGTGGTTACTTGTTCCCGATGGGGTGCGGCGTTGTCGAAGAGGAGGACCTTCTTGAAGCGCTGCGAATGAATAAGAGCGAGTCGCCTGCGCATCTCTTCTACTTCGTTCACCGTGGCCTTGGAGTTCATCGTAGTGCTTTTGGGAAACAGCTTCCGGTAAACCTATCCACGGGCGCAGACCCAAACGCTCCAAAGGTGCTTCTCGCCGTGAACATCTTGCCGAGCGAAGGTTGGTAACAGGTTACCAAGCCTCACCCAGACTCGCTGCTTGGCAGGGTTAAGGTAGAAGACGTGCTTCTCATCTTGCGTGACTATTGAGCCCAGGCTGCTCGGGGTTGAGAATTGGGAGAGATTTGCGCGACACAGGTCGACTCGTCAGGCTGGGGTTTCGACATGAGACAGACTGCGGTTGTGGCATGCTTCTGGAAAGGGCGGAAGTGGTAACTTCTCAGATGGGCTTCAATAAGTAGCATACAAACATACAAATACGATAAGCACGAAAACAGACTTCAGCCACGAGATATGTGGACACGGCACGGGGTTCTCATTACTTTTGCCCCCCACCCCCCTAATAGAAAGTCTAAAGAAGAAAAATGACGTTAGCCGATGGCTCCTCTCCGCTTACGTTTGCTTTTTTTTACACAAAATCGTAGTGTAATGGGCATTTTTCGTTGATTTTGATTTTTGTTATTTCTCAGCGCATTGAGGTGGAGCGTCCAGGAGAGAGGAGATATTTTTCTCACCGTTTTGTATCCGATGGCTCTGTTTCAGATCAATGGCGCGTTATTTCAAGGCTCCTGGGCTGCCGACTATCCAATGATCCTAGTCATCGCCGTTGATCGGTTGCTCTCTGTCGTGGCACCGTTTCACGTCGAAAAGTTTTTCGATGCCAGAAGCAGCTTGGTAAGGTACTAGAAAACCGCTTGAGGATGAGTAGTTGGAAAGAAATCCACTGAGTATTTCTAAGGGCTTTGAACACGGATATGGAGAGGGTCATTTCAGCTGTACATTGCCCTCTGCTGGATATTCGGCTCTTTTAACTTCGTTGCGTGCTTGTCAACTCAAGTGCACTGCTTATGGGACGCCTCACTTCCGTCGTTCGGATTCTACGGTTGGTTTCAACACATAGAATTTTTCCATCTTTTTTAACTTGCACAAAAAACCGCCTTTGCACCAAGCAAAATTCGGAGTGTTCTAAGGCTGTATTGAGACATATGTCACAGCTTAACTAAAACGGACACTGTATTCATTTATTTGTTTTTGTCCGTAGATAACAGAGGAAATAACATCACCTCAGAAACATCAGCTTCGTAGAATCAAAAAAAAAAACTAAAAGCAAACAAAACAGAGTTTCGGCTAACCTTAACGGTACAATGAAATGTGGGAAAACAAAATAACTAGGTCGAAATCGTGCCAATTTTCCAAGAAAATCTTAAGATTTTCGTGATACAGGCCACCAAACGTGGCAAAACGAAATCTAACAATATTATTGGACCAACCAAATACTAGGCTGACGCAAAATTATTTGCCGAAACGGAACGCTTACTTCAAACTGCTATAACTCAGCTTAAACACAACTTTGTTAATCGATTTAAAAGCCGCCAGAATTTGAGCAGTTGGACAATGAACTGGTAATGAGCTTAATCTTTTGCAATGAAAACTGAGATTACAGGAATTAACGAAATCAAGGAGGACACATTCAACATCGGCCAGATTAGTGAACTGTTTCTGACGCAAACGAGAATAAAGAGCTCAGAAAAAGTTATAGTCAGTAGGGGAAAGGGGCAAATATGGTGTGTCAAGGAGAATTTCGATACATAAAGGGGCCCATTTTTCCCAAGTGATTCGAGATGTGTGTTGTCTTGCGTTGCCTGCAACAGGAGCGGCCTTTCTCTATTTACCAGTGCCGGCCACAAATTTTGCAATTTCTCATACATTTGGTCCGAATCACAGCAGCAAGACACTGTTGTGACTGCCTGACCAGGTTTCAAAAAGCTGTGATGGATTACTCCTTTACAACACCACCAGAAAATAAACGTAGCTGTTTTAGGGTGAAGGTCGGGTTTTTGAAAGTTTGTTTGAAGAGCATCCTTATCTACCCAGACAAATCCCGCTTGCTGTTGTCGTGAAGGATTAATTTTTCATCCGCTTTTATAATAAAAAAAGTTTCATTTTTGAAACAAACTAGCAGGTTGGAGCAAGTGTCAAAGCGTGCCAGACGATGCTCATCGATAAGCTCATGAGACTCCACTTCGACACCTTCTTCACCTTGCCGATTCTCGCTAAATGTCTTGGTACAGTACTATGATGTTCGAAAAGGTCCCCTTCTAACGTACGTTTATTCGTCTACGTTTCGACGGCTTCTTCAAAACTTCATCGTCAAGCGACGACCTGCACCGGCGACCCGGTTTCTCTTCGAGATCAAAATCGCCAGAACCGAATTTTTCGAAGCACAGCCTCCCGCTCGTTATCAACGACAATCCATCCTAAAAGCGCTGCTAAGGTTACGGGGTGCCTCTGTGCCAGAATGTCCCAATTTAAATTCGTAAAGCATGATGACTCGATAGTCTCGTCGGTTCATGATTTTACGGAGTCCTGGGAAAGGTCGGCTAGGAAAATTAGAGCGACATACACATATGATTTTTGAAAAACTACTGAATGCTATGTGTAGCTTTTTCTGAGACGAAATGGATTAGTGTAAAAAACTTTTTTATTTATACATACCTCGAGATGGAGATTAATTTTGCGACAGCCTAACAGATACGTCAGTTCGTCTAATTGGTGAACAGAAAGAGAAGGAGTGGCAGCTCAGGCCTATGGTTAGCTTTCAGGTCACTCTTCATTAGCGAATGTGCTCAATTTCGTCGATTTTTATTTCGCCGAAGTCGTACTCGTCAGCAGTGCTGCAAGCTATGTCGCCATATTCGTGTTTTTATTTCGGAAGGTAAAACAAAGTTTAAAGAGTTCGCTATTCGTCTCACACTTGTCAGAACGCTTCAGATTCTTTACGTGCTTCAACAATTGAAATCTATTTACTACTGTACGGTGTTCACCTAGGTTATCTTACAGCGACGACTTGTTTCCACAAGTCACCACGAATTTCCACTTTTAATGAATTTTCTGTGCATCTTCGGAGTGACTGGTATTTCCCTCTATCTGTGGCATCGTCCCGCGTCGAACAGCGCCATATATCGGCAGTTGCTGCAAACGATCATCGTCATCCGATTCGGAATGCCACCTCTGGCTGCACTTTTGATAAACAGGTGGGCGTCTAGTGTTGAGAAAGATCAACCGCTTTTACGCCCTGCTGGGTTTGTCTTCTATTCGCACCATTTTCACGTCAAATTGGACCCTCTTCTAAAGAGTATTGATGCTTCTGAGATGAAACTCGACATTTTCCAATTCAAAACGAGCTCTATCCACATCAAACTAAACTTTCCAAGAAAGATAAAATAACTTTTTGTTCGGTGGAAATTTTAGTATGGCTTTCTTTGCTCACCTACCTAATAAGTGAACACAAAAAATGAGAAACCTTTAAAATTGTACAAAATTCTCATTTTTTGAAGAAAAATAGTGGTGAAAGGCTTGTTTTAAAGAGTAACTCGAGCGCCTTTAGCCCAGTCGGAGAATGTCCCAGCTATCGCCTGCACCCGATACCAGGTTCCTGGTTCTGATTCCCCGGATAAAGCGTGGACATGCCCATCGGCTGGCCAGCGAAAGTAATTGTGCAGGCCAAATACGCATTCAAATCGTCTCCACGATTTAACTTGGAAGTAGAATGGGTGGCGCCTTCCAATGGAGATTGAGTAACGCAGACCTTTATCCTTTTATTTTTTTAAAGTGCAGAAAAGCGGCCATTTTTTAGAAAAGATTTCGCCATGCCCTCGTTAAGAGGTCGCGATTTTTATTCAGTTAATAGAAAAATTTATTTTTGCATAGAGTTTTACCTGCAAACGATACAACGAGAACAACTGTGAAGTACGAGCATATCAACTTCATGTTGGCAGCATTTGCTCTATCAATCAAATAAAAATGGCGACGAGCTTTTCGAGTGCATGGTGCGATCTCGTAGTTCAACGCGCTAGATGATTGCTGCTTTTTGGCGCTTTAAATCGGAATTTAGTTTGTTATTTTCTTCTCAAAAAATAAAAATGTTATAAAATTATTGCATTTTTACTTCATTTTCGAGCAGCTCAACTACAAAATTTCAACGAAAGTTATACAAAATTTCCCGTGAATAAATTTTTAAACCATTTTAGAGAGTCTGTATCTTAACCCAAAAGAAGTTTGTACTGGTTTGGAAGATGTTCACATTGATTTGAGAAGCATTAGATTTGTTAGCAAGAGTGTTCAGTTTGACGTAAAAAGTGTCCAACTTAACGCGAAAATGGTATACACAGACAACAACCTCATTGCAGGCCAATACGAAGCCGCTTCTTCCGGCTTCGGCAGAAGGGATTCGTTGCCACGTCTCACTCGATACCAACGCACGTGAACACTCCGAGCAGACGGTTTTTCGCGTTCAGAAGCGTTGTCCACAAGTCGGTGCCAGAGGCGCCGAATCCAATTAAATTCTGACAAAGAGCCGGGTGGAATGGAGCAATCTAGGACGCAATTCTACTGTGAGAGAAGGAATGGTGTGGCTGTGGTCACCTTGAAACGGCTCGCACTTCTCGAAAAGTTGCTAAAATGTACATCAATGGGTGTTTGCTTATTATTGCTTTCCGAATAAATATAGAACAATTCTTGTCTAGCCGATCCTTGCCGGATACTTTGTAGTTGCATTTTGATCAATTCTAACTAAAGATTGCTACGACAGCGTTGCTCCTTGTTGAAAAAAATTTTAAAGTAAAAAAGAAACGTGGATGCAGTTTGAACGCGTGCTAAGCTTATGTGTTGTTTGGATAGCATCACGATCCAATAGGTTTTGGTAATTCACGTGGTAGATTGACCCTTCACATCTTTCTTTACTCATCGTTTACTGTGCCTAATAACGATACATTAAAATGGCGAACACTTCTCAACACTCTCACTGTGGGTTTTAGTTTTAATCGTATTGTCCCTCGTAGTGTAGAACTGTTGGCCTGTACTCTTCTAGTTAGTTATTCAGTGAGTTAGGCTGGGTCATGTTGACCCTGAGCCTCTTCGTTATGGTACGGGCCTCGGATCGGCCTCGGACAGGATAGACTGTCCGAGCTCTAATAGCTGCCGGTTGAGGCGCTCAGGCGCCTCAGCTAGAGGCGATGTGAGACGAGCGGTGAACGTCGAACCGGAGCGAGGATCGGGCCGTGTATGTCGAACGGGAGAGAGGAACCGAGTCGAGCCGTGTGTGTGGAGACGGGTCCAAGTCCGAGTCCGAGTCTCTGCCTGTTCCGAGGCAACTGCTTATATACAGTTTCCAGGGGCGGTAGTCTATCGATCGTGCCTCCAGCCGGCAGGCCGTCAACTGACTATCGATTGAAGTATCATAACTTCCGTATCACGGTAGTCATGACATGTGTTGAATTGTGGAGGTGAGGCGGTGGACCAATAAGTGCACTATCTTTTCAAGAAAACCAGGTACAAACTATCATGTGTTTGCGCCGGCACGGATCAATAGATAAATAAATAAACAAAAATAAGTTCTCGCGATGCACTCCATGAAGTCAACCACGCCCTCGTCATTGTCGCCGAGTTGCAACTCAAAACTGTCGTTGTCACCGTAACTGAGTGCAAAAAGATCCTTAAGGTTGGTCTCGAATCTCTTCATAGCCTTGTCAACGTGGGATTCCCGTATCATGGTTTGTGCTCCTAACATTAAGACCTATGTTAGACCATTGCTTAATATAGCTGTCTTTAACCAACACAAGAAGAAACTAAATTAGTCCCGCAAATTGCTGTTTCGGGAAGCCAGAACAACAATAGATTTCGGCACCATTTTTTTGCGCGTCATGCGGGTCCCTACTTTGTCAAGATGAGCAAGAAAACGTATATTTCTTGTGACTCCAAGTGTTTCATTAAGTTGTTGGACAGCTACTTGGATCCTTGTGTTCTTTTCGTGTTATTGTTCTTCGTTGAAATCTTTTGAAGTATTTCTGCACTTTTGTGTAGTTAATTTCTTCACCTTTTCACTCTACTCTGGTTCACATGGCAAGTTCATGTACCAAAGAATGAAAGAAAGAGAAATGACACGATTGTCATAGGTATGCTGCGAAGTAGAGATCCTTTATCATCCTTCTTTCATATCTTAGCTATAAAATGTTTAGGCTCCCCTTCAGGCATGTCCTCCGACAACGCTGAATAGTCGGGTATCGGTTTGCGTTTCCACCACAGCCACTGAACGTGAACGTCACGCATGTCTTCGTGTTTCTGTCGAACGCATACCTGAGAGAGGAAGGAGATTACTCTATTTCAGAAGACGACTAATGCACTAAAGTAGCGGAGCAATGAAATTACCGCATGTGTTGGCCGTCACAATTGCCTTTTTCGATTTTGTACAGACACCGAACTTTGATACTCAGACCTGAAAACGTTTTATAGCTGGCAGCTTGACACCTGCTGTTTCAAGCTCTTCAGCTACAGCCTATCTTCAAACTTCTTGATCGGTGACATCTACTCAAAAGATTAAATCTACTTTTATTAGGCAAAGTGAAGTATTGTATGGATCAAAGCTCTCACGCTCTTACGGCTGCTGGAGGAAAACGATACCGTATACTAGAAGAATTATTTCATTAGGGTAGCCAAGACTGGTACAAGTCTTTATTACGCCTTCGGTATCTTAAACTTGGATAATTATAACATTTTCACGTAAATTGAACTTCAAATCATTTTGAACACCTTTCCAATCAAACTGGACACTCTTTTAAGGTAGATCCAAGACTTTTGAAATGAAAAGAAACTTATACTAATCGACCTTCAGGCAGGGTAAAGCAAACTTAACTCAATAAGGTGGCTAAAATACTTCTTTGTTCGAAGAAAATTTGAAATCACTTTCTTTGAAATTTCTTAGTTGACCTGTTCCAATAAGTATAATAATTATCTTTATTTTTTGAGAAAGTAATACATTAAAATTTGCCTTAAAGCATTGTATTAGGGGGGTCAAAGGTAATGAGACAAAATGAAAAAAATCTTTATCTCTCTATAACTCAATACAACTCAACGATGCTGAGGAATGTATTTGCCATCGCTCATCCAACTTCCTGATCCCTTCCTTCCAGAACTGCTTGGGCCTGGTGTTGATCAACTGCTCGACATGGTTGTCAAGGACTGCTTGGGTTCTTGTGTCCCTTCCGACTAGGAAGTCCTGTAGGCTCAAGTAGTAGTGGTAGTCGCATGGAGAGATGTCCAGCGAATACGGTGGGTGAGGCATGTGAACGTAGCCCAGCTGGCCAAGCTTATCCGTGGTCACTTGTTCCCGATGGGGTGAGGAGTTGTCGATGAGGAGAACCTTCTTGAAGCGCTGCGAATGAATAAGAGCGAGTCGACGGCCCATCTTTTCTATTTCGTTCACCATGGCCTTGGAGTTTATCGTAGTGCTCTTGGGAAACAGCTTCCGGTAAACCTATCCACGGGCGCAGACCCAAACGCTCCAAAGGTGCTTCTCGCAGTGAACATCTCGCCGAACGAAGGTCGGCAACGGGTCAACAGGCCTCACCCAGACTGACTGCTTGGCAGGGTTAAGGTAGAAGACGTACTTCTCATCTTGCGTGACTATTGAGCCCAGGCTGCTCGGGGTTGAGAATTGGGAGAGATTTGTGCGACACAGGTCGACTCGTCAGACTGGGGTTTCGGCATGAGACAGGCTGGGGTTTTGGCATGCTTCTGGAAAGGGCGGAAGTGGTAAATTCTCAGATGGGCTTCAGTAAGTAGCATACAAACATACAAATACGACAAGCACGAAACCAGACTCCAGCCACAAGATATATGGACACGGCATGGGGTGTCATTACTTTTGCCCCCCCCCCCCTCTAATAGAAAGCAATGATATAGTGCACTGAAAGATCAGGTCGCCATGTGCTCGAAAGGCCCGCCGTATTTTTTATTTCATTGATAATGTAAATGTAACTTACTTGAATCATCAAATTGAGGATTTGTGTTTACTATACGGTCGTTTTTGTTGCATCGCTAACATGTGTCAAATTGCATGCAAACAAATTCTCCTATCAATCGAATAAAAATCGAGGCGCGCTGAAAGAGGGCACGGCGCAATCTGCTTTTTGGCACTAAAATTAGCCGCGCCTTCCTGCTCCTTAAAACAATCAATAAACCATTACTTTTCTCCAATTTTTTTAAAATGAAATTTCAATCCGAAATCAAAGTTTTCTAAATCCCCTTGAACAAAAAATGATTTTAACCTTTTTGGAGAGTACCTAGATTTATGTAGAAAACAATTATTCCAAATTTAGAAAAGTTTGATTTGAGACTTAGGCCTGCTTAGAACTGCGTCCAATTTGACGTGACAAGTGTCCAAGTAAACGAGAAAATGGTAGAAATCAAGTAACAATGTCCTACTTCTCTACTACAACGCCAAAGATGAGAACATTCCTCGAGAGTCGGACGTGGTGTGATACCGTGAACCTCATAGTGATGCTCTTGATTCAAAACTCCCTTCAAGCATCGAAATTATTTTTCATAAAGTCGCTAATTCGATGCTTTTACAGCAGTGAATGGGAGGGCCGTGAGAGAGTTTATGCAGTGGCTGCAATCTAAGCAAAAACAATGCCATTGCCAGCACAGTTTTTATTCGCATGCCGTTTGTGAAATGAGTGGTCTCTTTCAAATGATACTCCTATGAAAAAACGGTCGGTTCCGGAGCCGTTTGTAACTCTCTCATCTTCTTCAGTGGGACAGGTATTTCATTATCAGCTGTGTCACAGTGGACGACAATTTGCTGAATTAAACAGAAATACCATCTCTATTCATCACTTTTACTCGAGACAGAAGAAAAATGGGTTTCGTCGACGTTCAGGACATTGTTAGGTTAAAAATTGTTACCCGAAAGTCGAACTGAAAGGAAGTGTCGGCTCTTGGGTGAGTCGGTTAACTGTGCGCGAAAACGCTGGTCACTCATAGGGAGGGCGCATAACAGGGATGAGTGGATAATAAAATTTTAAAAACCGGATAACGGATAATGGATAATTTTGCCCAAAAATGGTCGGATAACGGAAAATCGGATAGCGAACAAACAACAAAGTTTAGAACTGCTTTTAAACCATTCTTTCTCCAGTGGTAGGTCGGTAGTTGTAACACTGTTCACGTTACATGTGAAACAAGCCACCTTCGCCATTCTTATTGGTGTTTTTCCTCAAGGCACGTGCTAGTGCAGTCGGAAGTACCCCTTGTCGCATGTTCTCCAACTCAATGTTCTTGGTTCGGATTTCCTCTCCTGGTCAACCAGACCTTCCATCCTTTCGGGCTCAATGTATTGGTACCACGATTGTCCGAGCAGGATAATGCACTGAATTGTCCATCGGCTGACCACCCCAAGTCATTGTACTGGCCAAATACTCAAAGTGCCTCCAGCATATAACGTAAGAGTAGAATGCGTGTCGCATCTGGCACTACATACTGCTGTCTTCTATCCTTTATTCATGTTTTTCAGCTGCAATGCAGTCACTATGCATAGATCCCACGGGATTTTCTATGCTTGGTTGGGGTAGTCGTTAAAAAGAGTCACTTTTTGTTTACTCTTCAATTAAATTTAACAATAATTCTTGCCCAAGTCGACTCTCTCTATTGCTTTGGAAAGGGTAAATTGTAAATTGCTGCTAGTGCCAAACGTAGTTTCAAAAAGCGCTAAAAGGTCGTGTAGATACGGAGTATCTAGCACATCCTTAAAACTAAGTGAATCCTATGAACGTTTGTCCTTCTCTCCACTGATCCATTGGTTTATTCCAGATCGTACCTTATGCTAGAAGGAATTTTGGTGAAAACCCCACAAATAGAAGCAGGACAGTGTTCAGCACTTCAAAGCGCGCTATGAGCAACTAGATAGTTTAGTCTAATTATAGCATTGAGAACTCTGAGAAGGTACCGAGCTGGCATTGCAAGCGTATATCGACTTCCAGTGAAAAAACATAAGACGATCTAAAAAAAAATTGTCCTTATATTCAACTAAGTAGTCACAAGCTTGCCACATTTTGATGTTCGTTATATGGCGAAAAATCCCCTGATAACGAACAGCAAACGGTTAGGCCAAAACCCACCGGAAACCGGATAACGGATAACGGTTAATCCGCTCATCCCTGGTGCATAACCAACCGATGTAGAGCACCGAAGTGGATTCACTGAAAGGCGTAAACCGAGCGTGAAATGGACCAAATTCCTTGAACTCGTTGGGCACTTGTAAGCCATTAAGCTCAGCAAGAGTTATTCTAGGAGAGCACAAGGTATGGACAGAAGCGTATTCGCAAAGTCGCATAGAGCAGTCGGGGGATGTACCGTCTGTCGCGTGCACCTGATACCAGGTTCCTGGTTCGGATTTCCCACCAAAACCCTAACCAATCATTCTATCCCTACTCATTTTAAGGCCAAATAGGAGTTCAGATCGCCTCCACGACATCCCGTAGTAAAAGAATGTGCGTCGCATCACAAAAGGGATTGGCTGGCGCCGTCCTTTATCCCTTATCCACAACTCCAAAATCTTTCTACGCTCCGAAACACGGTAACGTGACCTCACTCGGTTCTGTCATGTGACTTTTCAAATTGTAAAAAAATCTCGAAATCTGAGAACCATTGCAGGACCACCATGAATCCTGATGTACAGATTTTTTTCGCTATCGATGACACGCCCTGTCAAACCTAAGAAAAGCTGAGGCTTTATTCAAGGACAATGTGATAATGTTTCAATGACTTCAGGTGGTTCGGGTTGAAGACCTCAGAGAATTCATCAGTCTCAGAGTAAAAGGGAAGAAATCCTTATGGGTATGCGATAATCATCGGGCACGAGCATCGTCGAGTATTCCTTAACTGGCAGCATACCCGCGGAAGAGGATTGGATGAACAATAGACATTGGATGAGACGCCGATTAAGATAATTCGATCCGTGACTTTCTTCAAATTCGGTTAGAAGGATTATTTATTTATTTATTTATTTATTTATTTATTTACTTATTTACTCAAGCACATGATAGTGAGCACAACACCAAGTATCAAACACAAACATTAGAACAGAAAGACAGTAATAATGGCAAACCATCAACCAAGCTAAAAGCTCAGGAACAACTCATGAGAAAAAATCTAATGAAGAGAATAAGGAAAGCACAGATTGCAATTTGAATTTTTAGATTATAATTTGGTTATGCGAAAATCTTAGTTTTGAAAAGCCTCAGACTTTGGGATGATTCGGGGATAAGTAGCTTTAAGAATAACGGAGTTTCGGTTAATAAAGTTATTGATTTATCTTTGAATCTCTGTTTTTCAGATATCCGAATTGGACAGATCAGATTTCTGATTAAAATCCCCCATTTCAATCTCTCTAAAATTTGGGCTCTTCAAAACTTCCTTTTTTTGCAAAATCCGTTTGACCAGGGTTTGAAAGAAATGGCTGATCCAAATTACCCGCATCGGCGTCGGATCTATTTTCTAGTTAACAATAGGGGCCGAATTGTAGCTATGTTTCCCACTTCTACCGCCATATACATCAGACTACATACATCCATCCTTGACGAATTCGGGACTAGCTTACCTCCAAGCAGTACAGGTGACTGCGTTTTTTCATGTTTTCCATAATCACATACTCTTTGGCTTACTCTTTAAGTCTCACTGTGTTATGTACGGTCGAGTAAGGGGAAGTGCCCAACACCTATGCGAACCCATATAGAATGGTGATCAATTCTTATGTGACCAGATGTCAACAATTCATAATGTGATTTCATAACGAACCTTTCGTCAATGAATTGAAATCAGAATCGTTTTCACAAGAAAGCAGC
This sequence comes from Heligmosomoides polygyrus bakeri, assembly GCA_947359475.1. Taxonomy (NCBI): domain Eukaryota; kingdom Metazoa; phylum Nematoda; class Chromadorea; order Rhabditida; family Heligmosomidae; genus Heligmosomoides; species Heligmosomoides polygyrus. The sequence continues at coordinate 93,683,025 of OX375866.1, read as the reverse complement.
GTTTTGATATCCTTTCATAACTTATTCTAAAGCTTATCAATTCTAAACTTCACTAAAATTCTTTAATTCCCGTTTTAACCACTATATTTGAAAAGCTTCTGCACACTTAAGCTGTTAGCTGTTTAGCTGGGATCAAAGCTTTTGCGCTAGTTGGGGCCTGACTCCTCACCATCTGGAAATGGCGGATTTGGAGTTTGATCAGAGCTAGGAAAGGTTCGAGTCCAGCATGGCGCAAAGTTTTGGTGGCAGCTGAACAGTACTATCCTCTATCCTAGCCGTTCAAGAACGAAGAAGAATGTAAAACGACCCTGCACTATCTTTTCTAAAAGATCAGAATTCCAAAATTCTTTAATCTTATTTTCAAAATGTTTTGGTCTAACCAGGATACTATCTCAACGGTAGGTCGGAACGGCGCAAATGTTGCATATGGGCAGAACCGCCTCTCTCTGGGTAGTAACAAACTGCAGGTATCTCGACCCCAATACAACTCTGCGCAGAGTTAGCGGCGACGGAAATCGCGGGTTGGCGCCCTGTTGATTCACGTGCTCCACAGCTGACGGGCGCACGCGGGATGAGGGCTCGTATCGCGGGGTCGGGGGTTTGGATCCTGCAGACTGCGTTCGTTTTGCACTTTTGCAAAAATCCATGTTTATTATATAGGTAATCCACCTACGGGTATTATAGTGTGTTATAGAGCATGTTTACATATAACATATTAATTCCATACGTTTTTCTAAAGAAGGCAGCAATGGGGCTTGCTCCAGTATTAACTCTTTTGTTCAACTGGTGCCTACTTCACGGGGAGGTTCCGTCAGTATGGAAGACAAGCTTCGTTAAGCCGATATTTAAGAAAGGAAATAAGACAGATTTTAAAAACTACAGACCTGTCTGCCTAACATCCTCAACCAGCAAAGTATTGGAGAGGATAGTACGCAGTCAGATCTGTAATTATTTACGAGAAAAAAGTCTTATCACAAAGTCACAACACGGTTTCCTTGAAAGAAAATCTACGGTTACAGCTCTGATCTCTACTGTTCCCGTTTGGCAAAAGGTGCTAGATTCAAATGGATACGTCACTGCTTGCTTTCTCGATTATACTAAAGCTTTTGACTCCCTCAATCTAGATTTCCTTATAACAAAGCTGCGTGCTTATGGTTTAGAGGGATGTCTTTTGAAGTTCCTCATATCCTTTCTAACCGGGCGCACCCAGACAGTGGTAATTAATGGTGCTGTTTCCGCTACGTATGAAACACCTAGTGGTGTTCCTCAGGGTACATGCTTAGGGCCACTTATGTTTCTACTTTACATCAACGATCTCCCAAAATGTCTTCCTGATGGGGTGCTTTGCTCAATTTACGCAGATGACTCCAAGATATTTTCTTTCAACAACGCGGAAGTCCTTCAACACGGCCTAGATGCTATTCACTCGTGGTCAACAAAATGGATGTTGAATATTTCCTACGAAAAAACGATGATTATGTGCATTGGTAAAACACACCCACATGGTTTATCATTTTGTCTGGGACAAAAAAAGCTGAATACTACAAATTCTGTGCGTGACCTTGGCATTGTATACTCTGATTCGCTCACATTTGAAAAATATATTGATGACATAACAACGGCGGCAAATAGGAAGTGCAGTTTTATCCTACGTGCCTTCCAGACACGTAAGATACCTATTCTGTTCCGACTTTTTACGACATATGTTAGACCTCTACTAGAATACTGTACACCGGTTTGGTCGCCTTCTAAGGTGATGTATATTGAAAGAGTCGAAAAGGTTCAAAGGAGGTTTACGAATCAAATCTTCGGTAGGAATGGTATGTTCAGTGTCAGTTATCGAGATAGACTCGCCTTCCTTGGAACCACATCCTTGCGATTAAGGAGAACCATATATGATCAAAGCCTGCTATTCAAAATAGTTTTCGATCTTATAGAAATTGAAAAAATGAACTTTTTGATTTTTATGAATTTAGCAATAGAACAAGAGGTCATGCCTTGCGCATCTACATTGGAAGAATACGATCTCAACAGTTCTTTGAATCATTTCTAGTGCGTGCAACGAAAACGTGGAACAAATTGCCAAGCGACCTAGTCTCATCATCAACTCCAGCCAGCTTCAGCCGCAGGCTGGAGTCATATCTCAAAGAAAAGGGTTTTTTTTTTTGAATTTCTTAATGGTTACAATTTTTGATCAATACTCAAGGATTACAGGTACGGCTAAAGCATTATATCGCCTCCCCACAGCAGCATAGACTTGTAGAATGATTTCAGAAGCACTTCGAGAACCGCGAAGATCATACTAGCTATATTATAATGTATTAAGGCACCTGATTTTATACATTGTGTTATGTAGATTGTTTTTGTGTTTTCACATTTGGTTTCAAGGGTCTGCTTAGTCCGAGAAAAGCCCATTCTCCCTCCTTTCTGCTATTCAGTATTTCGAGCGAAAGTTATCCAGTTTTATTCCTTAATTACTTTTGATACTCCAAAACATCTACTCTTCTCAGTCGTATGATGCAATTTGCTGCATACTGCATGTAAAGTTAGATGGCAAAAACGATAAGGCAAAAAGACATTCTTAAAGCCTTCGTCACTCTACAAATTGCTGCGGTATTATGGTCGACCAGTCTGTAGTTATAGAAGCAACGAAGGCGGTTACTGAAAGAAGGAATACCTCGCCTAAGTTCGAAAGGCTACTTCCTTACGCTTAGGTGTGACCTGCCACGAATGTTGCTCGAGAGTGGTGCGAAATTGATTAATTTCTTACAAACCATGCTATAACTCGGCTGGTTTTTACAAAACCGCTTCACTTTGTGCAACGCTTTTAAGAAATGCTCTCATTTGCCCTCTAACAACTCGTTTAGGTACAGCCAAATTGTGGTTAGACTGGGTATGCATTAGAAAAAATAATACTTTTACTTTCTCAGAAATTTTAAATTGAAATGACCTTAATGGAATCAATGTCTAGAGAGATGATGAGTTTGCAATGTGTACACAGTGAGCAATATTAATCAAATGAATTTAGTTGGTAGTATACATGAATCTAAATCATGGGCTCTTCTCAGCTAGCAGATTTATTTCGGATATAACCTGCCTTCCTTCTCCTTGTTATATAGCCAATCGTAGAATTGCTATGTTTTCGCTCGATGATTTTGCTGTTTTGTTATTGGCTTAAATAAAATAGTAAATAGTAAATATGCTTCAAACTACAGATTAGCTGAAATGCTCACTTCTGTGTGTGGTAAGGCACACAACTATAGGTCCAATTTAAAAATGTAATTGAAAGCCTACTGGCCTATAACGTTTCCTAGATCTTGTATTAGGTCACGTATGCTTGCATGTGGTGGGAACGTCCAAGAGCGTTTCATTATAGTCGAACATTTCGTTCGCCTTTAGCTGGTTAAGGAAGGCTTACAGAAACTCACCCAGAGAAAAGCACAAGAGTAGAAGGACGAACACTTGACGCATGACCGGGTGGGTGGCGCAGCCGCAGCCGTAGGAATACTTCCAACAGTTGCACCTTCCTCTCTGACTTTAAGCAAAAGAGCGCCGCTGATACAGAACGCTCTGAGAGAAATTTTTAATCGAGACGACAGGTCACATGAAGGTGGCGCCGTACTCCTACGCGGAACTGGTGAAGTGAACTGCCCTTGAACTCACAACGTCTGCAGCTTCTCCACTGTGCTTGAATAATTGTCGTCGCAAAATCGGAACGGAAACAAAGAACGAAAAAAAGGAGCAAAAAAGTAGTCTGCAGCAGTTCTTTGCAGAAGCTGAGTAGTGATCTTAACCTTGCAAGAAGAACAACTTCGCGCAGATCAAGGCCAATGACAGTGTCAATGTTTCGGCCAACCTCGCTCAACACTCTGTCATTGGCCCAGATCAAGGCCAATGACAGAGTGTTGAACGAGGTTGTAAAGTGGACCATTTTATTTAGCAGCTTAACGCTTCGACCTGTTAGTCGTCGTTAGAGGCCAAGTAGTGTCCGAAGACTTTAGATTTGTCACCTATCAGACGAAACGCCTCCTCACCCTTTCTCATTCGGACTTAGTTTTAAGGGCCAAAACAAAAAATAAACCCACCCGCTCATCCACCGTTGAAGCACAGTGAAGTCACTATTGCTGTCGTTAGTAGCGGAGTGGAAACTGCGACTGATAACTGAGACATACTGACTGTACCAGTGTTATTGTTGAGGACACGTATGTCTCGCAATGCGTAAGGAATGGCAAGAGCTTCTTGTAAAATGTGCACGGACGACAAAAAGGTCTTCAAAGAGGTCAAAATCAAGAAGCCTCCTGTGATGTTCAAGCAGCTATAGATTTTGTAGAGAAATGGACAAACACCAGGGAGCTAACTCTTTCGGCTGAAAATCGCATTGTCTCGTGGTATAGTCAATATGGGCGCGAGGAGCGTAGTCGGAGGAGGCGCCGGCTGTCGACGCACCCGATACCAGGTTCCTGGTCCGGATTTCCCGCCCAGGCCAACCAAGCCTTCCATCTCTCCGGGGTCGGTGAATTGGTGGCAGACTTGTCTGGAAGGATAAAGCACTGACTTGCACATCGGCTGGCCACCGCAAGTCATTGTATGGCCAAATACGCAATCAGCACTCCACGGCATCCCGTAGAAGTAGAATGCGTGGCGCATCCCAAAGAGGATTGAATAACGCCGTCCTTTATCTTTTATCCTTTTACAGTCAAAATATCAAAGTCACCATCTAAGCTACACACTTAATGGATCAGGTTTAAAGCAAATCACTAGAACCCGAGATTTAGGTTTCCATTTTTCCAGTAATCTAAACTTTTATCAGCATTTCAAAGCACTTGCAAAGAAGGCTAGCTAGCGAATTTATAGTTTGTTCAAAGTACTGAAAACCAAAGACGAACCTGCTCTTGTGAGAGCTAGAAGAATTACGTAAGGCACATTGTTAAATGTTTGAGTTTTCAGTCTCCGTCAAAAGAAGGACATAATAAAACTCCATTAAAGCCTCCAGAACAACTTCACCCGTAAACCTTTTCTGAGATGTCGAGGCCTCAATCATGACAATATTCCGAGTGGGTCTGACAGGACTAAGATCTTAGCTTGCATAGTCTTCAGACCAGACGAATCACAGCGGATTTAATATTGTTGTTCAAAGTTTTGACCGAAAGACATTTCGTTGACCCTATTGGGTTTTTTGATGCCCCTTTGAAAAGTAACTAAAGAGGGCATCTCAGACTTTACCTGCCATTTCCAAGGACGAAACTAAGGTCAAGTTTCCTAAATTACAGTAACATCAGTGAGCTGAACATCGTGCTTTCTAGGAATGAGAACGTTGTTAACATGTCAGTCTCTTCTTTTGAGCACTAATTGCACTAAGGTTTCGTTAGGCTTAATTTGGTTTGTTTCTTTTGTTGCTCCATCACCTGATTTTTATACAAACTTGCGTTTTATTGTTACAGTCTCACCGCATGAATCCGATCCGTGCCTTGCAATAAATAAATACATAAACAAACAAATAAATAAGAAATCACCAGTGATCGAGAGACACTCATCTCGTCCATTCAGATCTGGATTCCTTGCAGAAATCAAAATGCTTTCAACGCTTTTGTAGAGGAAATGTTTGGCCTCATGCGCCAGAGTCATGCACTTAACGTCAAAAGAATGAAGATTGGCGAAAAGGCGAAACACGGTTCGAAAGAGGAGAGGACAACCTACAAAATGGTTTACACAACATGGCCTAAAAAGGCTATCTGTTGGAAATAGCTGTCTGTTTCCACATATTCCGAATCGGAAATTCCTCTTGCAGGAATGTAAGTCAAAAGTGTCATATTGAACGTTGGAGGTGCCAGGGACATCAATTTGGGTTCATCGCCAAGCATCCGTTAGAAACCGCACTCACTACGTTGGCATGGGGTAATATCACTCTCGTTAAAACGCAGATCCTTAACTACCGAAGCCATTCCAGTTCCGATTCTAAGCTCAGTGCTGATTACCACCGCTGAATGGGAGCAGCAATTATTAGCATTGTACAGAATGTCAGCGAGAGACCAGCATTGCCCTGGACGGCACTTTTCTTCAGTCTAGCTCCAGATGCAGTAGTCTTCAACATGAGCGAAGATGGCGGGCAGTGTCACTCTGGCACAGAATGGGGACGAACAGATGTGCCACATTCATGATGGATTAGTTCATGTTTCTTAAGGATCTTTTCAAATGCCCTACCGAAAATAGGGCTGACAGGTGGACAGGCCGATAGTTCCTAGAATCGACTAGTGCAGTCTTCCTGGAAATTGGGTCAGAAACGCATGTTTTCATCTCTCAGAAACTCCCGCTCTGTTGTGACTACGATTGAATATGTCTTCCAATGGATAGTGGGATGTAGCGAAGAGCGCTTTCTATAAAGTCAAAGGGAATATAATCCGGAAGAAGCTAATAAGATTTGGGTCACTTAGCCAGCACCTCAATATCTCGACGCTGGGAAACCAAATCGGAGGATTCGTCTGCGGAAAACGTGGTGACATCCCAACTCTATTTATCACGGTCAAATCAGGGTTACTTCGATGCTTTTTTCACTCAAAACAGTTTTATCTTTCGAAGCTTTAATCGCATAAATCAGCACACAACGAATACATATAAATTAGCGATAGATATAATACTGGCGGTATTTTGAAGAATTCTGAAATAATCGGCATCAATGAGGTGAGCGATTTCCGAAGTTTCGAGGAAGAACTTGTACGCGGGATGGCATCCTGGCGAAAGGATTCCTTGGTGATGCACTCCTACCAGCTTGACGACCGCCTAAATAATATTTCGTTAGTCACACACTTATTCGAGCTTCCTGCTGTAGAGTGGAGCAGAACATAAACCAGCATAACGACTCATGGATTAAGTCAGTGTTCTGAAATTCTCACCAAGTCGGATACGAATTCATTGACCCCAGACCCATGGAAGCCTTGGATGGAATAGACGAGAAATCCAAGTGAGCGTTTTCTACGTTAATCTACGGACTTTTCCGAAAGGTTGTAAAAATTTTTCTTCAAGAAAGATTTTGGAAAAAGTTTCTTCGCTGTTTTAATTCGCCTGACCAATAACCAATAAGTGCACACGCAGTTTAAATTTTTGTAAAATTCTTATTTTTTGAGGACAAATAATGGTTTAAAACTTTTATAAAGAGTAGGACGACAGCTGTTTTTCAGTGCAAAAAATAGGGATCTGTCCTAATCCGGGGGGGGGGGTGAGGGGGAGGCGTATATGTAACTAAAAAGTACGTAACAAATAATCTACTTGAGACTTACCGAGCGGCTCCTACATAACAAAGTAGGACCTAAACATAAAAATTCACAAAGAAAAAGAAAAAATTACATTTTTCCGTCGCGGTTGTAAGCAGGCGAAGATAGTGCCATGTTATGACATGTCAGCCAGCGATGAGCACGCGGCATGCCTTCTGTCGCTCTTTACCCGCCGAGACCGTTGTAAAACCGCGGTGACTTTTTATTTTATTTTTTGTTTGCTCAATCGTTTTTGGTCTTTTTTAGGTTCCGTCTCGTTCTATAGGAACGGCTTAGTAAGTCTCAAATCATTTTGTTACATACCTTTAGTTATGTGCCCCCCCCCCCCGACTAGGAGAGATCCAATATTTGTTTGCATGGAATTTGACACCTGTTAACGTTACAACAAAAACGACCATAAAGAACACACATATCCTCGCCTTGATGGTTTACGAAAGTGGTATTTACACTGTCAATCAAATAAAAGTTGCAACGAACTTTTTGAATGCATGGCGCGGTCTTATCTCTTAATGCACTATATGCTTGCTTCTTTGTCATGCTTACAAACAAATTTTAATTTATTATTTTTCCTCAAAAGAAACATTTTACAAAATCACACTTATGGCTAAGGCAGGTAAAGTAAGAAATTTCAAAGAATGTTATACCAAAAGTTCCTTGAACAAAAAATTGTTCCAACATCTTATTAAGTATGTAGTTCTTTCGTCCTCAAGATCATTTGAGTTTGAAAGCGTTCGCTTTGATTTCAAAAGTCTTGAAGCCGGCTTAGAGGAGCGTTCAACTTAATTTGAAAAGTGTCAAAAATGAGGTGAAAATGATGTATGATATCCTTTTTTTTACCGGGAAGAGCCTTGCGGCAATAATACGACGGAAAGGATGATCTTTCTTCCTTTCCTTCAGGAGAATACGCAGGGACACAATTACTTGAAAATTGTACAGGAAAAATATCATAAAATTCTCAATACCGCTTTATACCTATATTTTTGTCGTCGTAGCAGCAAAACCATTGCTTGACTTTGAAAAAAAATCATGTTTAGGAAAGCATAAAACAGAGACCCTGCCAGGAATGTAACTCACCACCCTCGTGGAACCTGAAATCTGAAGACAGTGATCCGCGTGATTCCTTGTTTACTGAAAATGCCTAACATTATTGAACATTATGAAATAGTTAAGTCAAAACACATTACATATGAAATAGTTAAGTCAAAACACATTACACCTACCATGGTGGTTTTCTGCACTGCCAGCACTGGAAAAACGTGTGCTCTCCCAGGATTTCTTGCCTAAACGTTATATTTCAATATACTGAGGAGAACCTGGTTTGAATCATTATTAATGTACAGACAGTCCATAAATGGATGCGTGGTAGAGCAGTTGGAGGGGCGCTGGCTGTTGCCTGCCCTCTGATTAAACGTTGTTGGTTCCGCTTCCCGCCCAGGACAAACAAGTCTTTCACTTCTTCTGCATCAGCTGATTGTTGACGTGCCGAGGAGGGAGAAACACCGACTTCTCTATCTGCTTGCCGCAGTAGGTGTTAGTATAGGTCAAAGAAGTCCTTAGGTTGCCTCCACGTTATCATATAGAGGTAGGGTGCCACTGCATGGGTTAATTAACGCTATCATATTTCCTCTATTCCTAATGGATTATTATTTGGTTTTTATTGGTTTAAATAGCATTCCTTATAAATGGGAATTGGTAGCTTTGTTATAGCTCACAGCGTTATACATAGGTGCATGGTAGCGCAGTCGAAAGAGGCGCCGGCTCCCGATTACAAGTTTTTGGGTCGGATTTTCCGCCCAGGCAAACAAAGCATTCCATCTTTCAAAAAAGGATTGTCTTGTGCCGTATATTATCCTTCTGGCAGCTTTGATAGTAGTCAAACAGAGAATGACAGTTCATAATACAGAGTAAGGCATTCTTCTAACAAGTAAAGGTTCCCACCTCATGGTGAGGTTTTGCGATGCAATTTTGGCAGGATGTAGGGTCTTTTGAGTGGAATCCAGAACCAGAGTCAGTTTTTGCTGAAGACGTGAAAAGGAGGTCTGGAGGCGTGCGCGCACCTATTATCAACACCTACGACACCCAACGAAATGTGCCTCGGTGGCGCAGCCGGTAACGCTGTCGCTTCATAGAGCACACCGGCGGGGTTATCAGTACCAGTCCGGGAGCTGCCACTATTTTTGCGCCAATTAGTTTGTTGTTATTACACCTTCTTATGATCACAGGAGTCAATTTTAGACTACCAATGCTTACGACAAACCAAGGCTCTCTATTTGCGCCTTCATATGTGCTAATTTTTCAAAGGCATATCCGTACCACTACCATATCATACCGTATCATAAAACGATGCCGTAACTGCACACAAATATTTATTTATTTATTTACTTATTGTTTGCACAATGTCGTGCGCACAAAAATATTACATCTAACAAAGGACACAGCACATTAGAAAACACATGGTGAAAAATAACAAATAAAAAAAGCTAGCCTAACTAACTGTTATTTTCCTGTGAGCGCAACTCTTACAGAAACAGCAGAAGTCACATAGAAGGGAAAAAGTTCTGAAAATGGGGGTAAGGGAACGGGATAAGGATGATGGGTAGCTGATGAAGAAGAGCAGTGGCCCGCCAACACTGCAAGTCGTAGGAGATATCGGCTCCGGATACCAACTTAGTAGGTCCGTCAACTCCATCAGAACCCATCGAAGAGGCTGCATGGGGAAACGTAGGGCGGTAGCACAGGCTAATCAGAAACAAAGTAGAGAGGTTCTAAACATCAACAAAAATTAGGAACACTAGGAAAGAAGGAGCACAAACGGAAAGGACAAGGAAAAAATGAAAACAAAAGAAGCTCAAAGGAAAAGTTATTCTAAAACAAAGGAATTCCTAGTTTTTGAAAAAGGAAAACGAAGAATAACAGAATCTTCTGTTTAGGCAATATTTGGTATATGCAGTGTTAGAAGCAAATCTATTCTTTTCAATCCTTTTCTAAAAACATTTGCGTTTGGTGCTTCTAATAGGCTAGATGGTAGCATTTGTAACCAACGAGCTCCTCGAAAGAACAGAGAACTGAAGACTTTGTCTTGGTATTTCTTCTTTATCTTAGGATAGCAAAGGTAGTACCTATTACGCCGACCTTGTGTTGGCAAGAAGGTCCAATACTTACTAGCTTTAAGTCTAGATTCGCCTTTTAGAATTTTGAAACAGAACACTGGATCATTTACAACGCGTCTGTGCAGTAGGCTATTAAGGCCGAAAAATTTTAGTCGTTCTTCATACCTAGGACACGCTGTTATAGGATTGGTACAGTTTACACAACGATTAAACAAGATCTTTGTAAAGGCTTTCTGAACCTTTTCAATTTTTTCTATATACTTTTTAGTAGAAGGACTCCAAATCTGAGAACAGTACTCCAGTATTGGTAAGACATATGACTTATACAGTTTAATAAGTATCCTGCTGTCGTTACATTTAAGGTTCCTGAAAATTGAAAGAAGGACAGAAAAAGCTTTCCTAACTATTAGGTTGGCAACTAATTTCGTGGACTCTCAAGCGCCTTCAACAAAAGTGTTCATAAACAAAAAACAAAAAACAGTTTTCAACCAAGGTAAGATCTGTTTGGACGCGGGACTGCTTCCCATTTATCAGCTACCTGGCCCATCCCACAGCTGTAGAATTCTTGTGCTTTTGAAGCCAGAAATCCTTGGAGGTGCATTTTGACATGGTCCACATTAATAAAACGTTCTCCAACCAAGAAGTGCTGCAGCGAGCTATAAAAGTGCTAGTCACTTGGCGCACAGCCTGTGCTGTAAGGTGGGTGAGTTAGACGCTCCCAGCTTAGGTCTTCGATTTTTTGAAGCTCCCGATTCGTGACGTGTGATCTGGCGTTATCTTGCTGATAGATAATTCCGCTCAGGAAAATCTGTCTGAACCGATTCCAGCGGAGTTCAGCCTGCACGCGGCCAGGTTGAGAAGAGTAGATTACAGCTTTAATGCTGAAACCGTTCTTGACGAGCTCGCAGAAGTTAATACCTTCTTGACACCACCAAACGGAGGGAACGTAGCGAACCGGACGCCTCAAAAAATAGAAGACCTTGACTGGGAGCGTCAAACTCATCCACCTTACAGCCCAGACCTTGCGCCGAGTGACTACCTCGTTTTTAGTTCGGTGCAGTACTTCTTGGTTGGAAGAAGATTTAATAATGTGGACCGGGTCAAAATGCACCTCCAAAGATTCTTGCCCTTAAAAGCACAATAATTCTATGGCCGTGGGATAGACCAGCTACCTAATATATGCGAAACACTTCTGCGTTCCAAGGGATCTTATTTTAATTAAAGATTGTCATTAGTTATTTGTTAATAAAGAGTTTTGCTGAAGATTCTTGAGAGTCCACGAAATTAGTTGCCAACCTAATATTATATCAATGTGATTACTGAAATCTAATCCACTGTCCAAGAAAATTCCTAGATCACGAATCTCATATACTGTCCTGAACGTGCAGTTATTGAGGCCAAATTCCACATCAGGCGCTTCTCCAATGTGGAAAACTGAAGTTTTGGATGGATTTACAGGAATGTTCCAAGCGCTAGCCCACACTGCCATGTTGTTAATGGACTGGGATAAGGCTTGACAAACCTCATCCTTATTGCTGTAATTGTACCTCCCATACATTTTTATGTCATCGGCATACATCTGCACCTTCACACAAGGGTGCTTGGCTAGAGCTGCAGGAAGATCGCAGGTGTATGCAAGAAATAGAACCGGTGACAGCACACCTCCCTGGAGAACCCCACTTCCACAATCATAGCACTTCGAATAGGAATTACCGACTTTCACCCACATATGCCTTTCATGCAAATAAGATTGAATCCACCGAAGCAAAGATCCTGTAATGCCAAGACTATAGAGCTGAAAATGTGCTCATCTTACGGTTGAATATTATGGAACCGGGCCATATCGGTACATAAGTGCAGCAAAAATGTCGTTCTCAGCTGAACGTGTTGTTGGCCCATTACTTTCTACCTTCACGCCGGATTTCACTTCTCCGGCAAGGAGAGAGATTGCGGTTGCGGATGCCATATAAGGGATCTTCTTGGACGCCATTTATGGAGAAGTCTACTGTCAGGATGAAGAGGCGGAACAGGTTAGAGGGGCTATAATGAAAATGGCACCTTTCTACATGTATCATCTAGGTGGCTTCATAGGTGCGTTTCGATGAGGAAGAGGATGTCGATTGGCACCTGATGATGAGTGTGAGTGGTAAGACAACAGTGAGGTTACGTTGATGCTCACCCAGGACCCTTTTCTACGCCCACGGATTACGTGTTTAACGATGAAGAAGTGGTCATTCCTTGCCAGGGAGAAGATTGTTCCTTCCTGGCTTTTGTAGTATTGCTGCTGGTGTGACAAGCGCTTGGTTTTATTTGTTTCATAGTTTTGTACCATAGCTGTTGACTGAAAGAAAAATAATGAATATAAGACTTTCAATTTAATAATGTATAAGACTTTTTATTAGCAGAGAAGTGATATGGTACAGATATGCATAGTTGAAAAACAAACACATATGAAGGCGCATAGAGAGAGCATTAGTTTGTTGTATGCATTGGTGGTCTAAAATTGACTCCTGTGATCATTACAGAGTGTAACAACAACAAACTAATACATGCAAAAAGCGTGGTAGCGCTCGGACTCGAACTGAAAACTCCGCCGGTGTGCTGCTCTATGAGGCGACAGCGTTACCGGCTGCGCCGCCGAGGCACATTTCGTTGGGTGTCGTAGGTGTTGATAATAGGTGCGCGCACGCCTTCAAGCCTCCTTTTCACGTCTTCAAACTGACTCTAGTTCTGGATTCCACTCACAAAGCCTTACATCCTGCCAAAATTGCATCGCAAAACCTCACCATGAGTTGGGAACCTTTCCTTGTAAGTATTCAAAATCTCAAATCAATAGATAACGTTAGGTAGTCAAAGCGCTCACCCATAGTGGTAAATAAAAAGGGCAAAGGACGTCATAAGTGGGTCTCTTTTCAGGACGCTCTTCGAGATAATCTTAAAATGATTATTTGGTGGTCATGGGTTAGACGAGTATGATTTCTCCTTCCCCAATAATCATGCTAAAAAAATATCCAAGACCGGAGGTGTGGAAATTTGGCTGACCTTTGCGCGACCGAAACTAGAACCAGGTCGAACTCGTGGATGTTGTGATGGATCCACCACTGTCGGTGGTGGTGGTTAGCGGCGTTCCCGGTCAGCAGTAAGCGCGGGTTCGAGTTCCACCTTCGGCTAGAGTTTTGATCGCAACAAAACATTCTTGTAACACCTTATAACCTGCCGCGAAACGCGAAAAATATACAGAGCTGACAATTCTTATCTCGGCCTCGACGCCTAGTCGAATAAAAGCACTGCGAGAAGCCGAGATGGCAGTCTGCCTGGATTCAATAGCTCAACGTCCCTTCGACCTCATTACTAGCTGCTAGCCTTCGACCGACGACATTAAGAGGATCTTCAAGAGGACACGAAACTCCATACCATCTAAAGATATTCCATTCCTATAGATCTCACTAGTCCCTCAATATTTGTTGGTAGTTGAATATGATGAGATTTTATGGATCTCCTAACCCGCCGTTGCCCTTTGTTTCCAGTTTTCGGACGAAGCTAATTTGATTTCCGTCCGACATTTCAGAATCGGATCTAAGGAGAAGAAGTCGCTATGGTTAACCAACCGTTATTACAGGCAGATTTTGGGAAATAATTATATAGTTTCCTATTTTGGAGTATTCAATCGCGTGGCCAGTTGAGAAAGACTGTAAGGCGAGCGAATCCGGAACCATTGCAGGGCGAGCTTCAAATTGTGCTAAAGTTTTGTTTGCAATAAAACCTACTTATTCCTCCTTATAGCATAACCATCAGAAAAGCCGCTAAATGCCGCACACCATTTTATTTATTAGGTTGTCTCATAAGTCCCCGCCGTTTTTTTTCAACGATTCACTGCAGATTTCGCCGGCGGTCTCTTGCATAGCGCTGCATAGCTTTCGAAAGAGAATGATTTGCTCTATCAGAACATGTATTGCATTTCTTTTTTCATCACGAATTTTGTCAATTTTTAGGTCGTTGAATTGAAAAGTGAAAAAGGGAAAAGTAGCCATTTGCGCACTTGTTCTCTCCGCTTAGGTTTGTAATTTTTTGCGCAGTTCTTTATAGCACTTGGAAGACAATGTTTTGTACTACAAGAATATGTGTTGGTCCTATTTGCTCATTTGTCCTTTATTGATTTTTAGGCCATCAAATTGGGAATTCCGACTTTTCCGTCCGAATTTTTACCAAAACTCCGGTTCTGTGGTTGGACTTTTTTGCTTGGCGTTATATGTCGTTTGGAAGAGGATGTCTTGCTCAGTAAGAATTTGTGTCGCGTTTATTCGCTCACGCTGAGTTCTGTCGAATATCAACAACTGAAGAAGGAGAAGGAGTTGTTGGTGAAGACGATTTTTCTCTTTTTGGCATTTTGTTGATATTCAACAGAGATCAATAAACGCAACACAAATTCTTATAGAGCAAGACATTTTCTTTCAAATGACATATAACAACAACCCAAGAAGTCCAACCACAGAGCAGGAGCTGTCGGCAAAAATAGCCATCCTCCTTCGGACGTCCCAATTTTATGACCTAAAAATCAATAAAGGACAAATGAGCAAATAGCACTAACACGTATTCTTGTAGTGCAGAACATTGTCTTCCAAATGCTATAAAAAAACTGCGCAAAAGATTACAAACCCAAGCGGAGAGAACAAATGCGCAAATGGCTACTTTTTCACTTTTCACTTCAACGACCTAAAAATCGACAAAATTCATGATGAAAAAAGAAACGCAATACATTTTCTGATAGAGCAAATCATTCCCTTTCGAAGGCTGTGCAGCGCTATGCAGGAGACCGCAGGCGAAATCTGCAGTGAATCGTTGAAAAAAAAACGGCGGGGACTTATAGGACAACCTAATATTTGCACGTGGATAACCACTCAGGTGAGAAGGAATAAAAATAGTTACTAATCTGCTAAAGGCATAGTAAATGATGGCAAACTATTCAACACCTCAACGCAAAAACCAGCAAGTTTAACAATTCAATAAACTATTAGGAATCCTCTTGGAAATACCGCTCGTCAAGTTTGACCCTTGGGCAGGTGAATTGAAAAAACTTTAGGAAAAGTTAGGTATACCAGATTTTCTTTAAAAAAAACTATTCTGGTCGTCTAGAGGGAGTTTCAATCTTAAAATGCAAGAAATCTGTTTTGATGCGAAAGATATTCACTTTGAAGCGTCAACCTGGTGTAGAAGGGTGTCTAATTTGAAGTGGAAAGTGACCGATTTCTCGTGAAAAGTGCTGAATTTGACGTGAAAGTGGTACCTTACCTTCACAGAGAGATATCATGAGGACGGCCAGTGAAAGTGCCGCGATGAAAAGATAAAGTCGGTTGGTCATCCTGGATAGCGATGCTCCCTAAATCATGGAAAGTGACAATATGGGAGTGTTTTGAATCAGTGAATGAAACGAGCAACAGGTAGGGGCAGCAAGTCGATAACTGATCATTGAAGAAATTAGGTGGATGACCAGCGAACGGAAGACGGTTGTAATAAACAACACCAAGTCATGTCCATCCTGTTCTCCTAGAACGATTGATTAGGAATGACAGATCTCTTCTTTGATGTCATCGGAGATGCGGAAAAGTGCGACTACGTTGTGCATTTAGCAGTCATGTATGGAAGTACGTATGCCTGCTGCAACGAGAAGCAAATTTGGCAAATAATTGATTATTAATGCAATACATTACGTTAGAAAAGAAGGTGAGAAGATTGGTTTTGGAAACAAATTTGAAGGCGGAAACAGTTCTGTCAACAAGAAGGTTTACCCTCAGCTGTGATTTCGCAGTTCTCAGCGTTTTGCGTGCTTCACTTTGAACTACTATAACTTTCTCAAATCTTATCGGATTTAGCCGAAATAAACACAGTTCGATTCAATACACTTTTGCCAACGGGCCACCGGTCGACTTATTCCATCAGCGAAGAAATGAGGTGGTCGAGGTTCGACAAAATCCACGAAAGCTCTTTTCGCTTGGTCCTGATTGGTGAAGGTTTTACCAGCAATAAAGTTCTGAAAGTTTTTGAACATTTGTAGTCAGTCTGAAGAATGTGGCGGACGAGGCAGGCTTATTCGTTCAAATTGTCGAATAGTGATTTGTGAAACGTGTGGGCGAGCGTTGTCGCGCAAAAGAGTCCGGCCTCATCTGTTGACCATTGCGCTGGTTGAAGTTGACGCAATTTTCGGTGCATTTCGTCGATTTCCTTACAGTAGGACTCTGCTATGGTCGTTTGGCCTGGTGCCAAAAAGTTGTAATGGATCACTCCAGCCGCCGACCACCACACAGTCACCACGAAAATCTCGTTTAGAATCTGAAAATAAAACCAAATTATTTTTAAACAAGCAACTTAAATTAAATTCCATTATACTACCATTTTCAGGTCGAATTGGACACATTTCAAATCGAATTGGACACTTTTCAAACCAAAATGGACATATTTCAAATCAAATTGGACACTTTTCACGCCATTGTAATTGTTGCATTGTCTACAGGTATGTATAAATCAACATATAAACATAATCAACATACACATAATATAAATCTACGCGGGACAATCTTTTAGTGTTTGATGTATTTATTCACGCTTAGAAGAGTGTCCAATTTGACGTGAGAAGTGTCCAATTTGACGTGAAAAGTGTCCAATTCGACCTGAAAATGGTATATATTGAAAGCGAACAGATCAAAATCGAAATCCCCACGCCCCTATGAAGACCTACCTAATGAAAACTATTTTACAACCATAAAAGCGCTTAATATCTAGTTTTCAAAAAACTATTGGCTTTTTTAAAATTCAAAAACCGAGTTCTGATCAACTTTGTGAAATCACTCCCATGTCGTTGGAGCAGGACCGATCAGAGTCTTCGAGAAGTTCTTCACAAAGTTGATCATAACTTGGTTCATTTTTTGAAATTCAAGAATTTTAATGGTTCTTTGAAAAATAAAGCAAAAGTGCTTTCTAACCATATAGAAACCAGTTTTTAAAGAAGAGGTCTTCATACGGCGCGGGGTTCGATTTTTGGCACGTGTTTCTGCAACGATAGACCAGAAATCAAACCCCTACCACCCCGTAAAAACCTACCTATTGAAAACTAATTTCTATATGGTTTGAAAGCGTTTATCCATTAGCTTTCAAACGAATATTGACTTCTTTGAAGTTCGAAAAACTTACCGAGTTACGATTATTTATACAAAATCACTTCAATTTTTTCACTCAAAAATCGAATGCTCCCGCCCCGTATGAAGACCTACTTTTTAAAATCCGATTTTTATCTGGTGAAAAGGCGCTTATTATCAAGTTTTATAAAAATTATCGGCTTTTTTTTAATTCGAAAAACTTACCGAGTTATGGCCTTTTGTGAAGTCGTTTCAATGACGTCAGCGCACGATCGAGCAGAGGTCGATCCAGCCTGTTCATTGGAATTTCCAACTTAGAAGGACTTTTAGTCCAATTATACATTATACAGTGCTTGTGGGCTTTCTCAGTTTGTGTTCTCGGCTGCCTCCTCCTCTCCCTCAAGTAGAAAAAGCTGTCCTCTCTGCTGTCATCCTGCAGCGCCGTTTTTAAATTAAACGACCTCGAGGCTTCTCTGCTGTCATCTTACAACGTCTCGCTTTCTATCTTTGTTCACCCCATCCCTTCCTTTGTCTGCCGTTTGTTAAATCATCGTTTCCGAACATCGGCACAGAAATAAAAATAAAATAAAATCAAATAAAATAATAATAATAAATAAATAATAAATAAGAATTAAAAACAAAATAATAAAAATAAAATAAAAGACAAGAAAATATATCATTCAGATCATCGTCACATAGTATACATTAATCATATATGCACCGAAATAATTCTCATCATTCACCTTGCTTTACTCACTCTACTTCTCTCCGCATTAGTTATGTCTTCGACCTGCTACGATTTTTTCCCTTCATTCAAATAAACAAAACTAGTTTTTCTATCAAATTGTAGTGTTTTCCTACAGTACTCATTTTTGTAACACATCGATATTAACTTCTTTAAATTTGTTGACATTTGTCACGTCTAACATATTCATGAGTCATGCGTTGAGGTGCGTCCCACTCCTTTCTCTCTTTATTTTTACCAAGCTATTTGGAAATAATGTTTCCAGTAAACACGATATAAACAAGAAATTGTTAGCGGTACAAATGGAATTAAGTGAATAGAAGCGAGTGAATTCCAGCGACTACGCGATATTGAGAGTCTCAGGAAAGGTGGGCTATATGATTTGAAATGGAGGCAAAAGGGAAGAATGGCAAATTTTACCAGTTTGCTGGAGGTAAACAATCGTATATTTTTAGTGGATTTTTCTTTAGATAGAAGTCGTATTACCTAAGCAGCACTTTAGTTTAATTTCCGGAGCGTGACCGTGGTTTAAGCAAGCTGCGCCTATTTGTGCAAGGAGTTGAGGATGAGAGGGGTTAGTATGGAATACTACAATTGGAAAGAGGAGGGGCCTACAATTCTATCAAAATAACATGTGAAAACAAAACTTGTGCTGTAATGGTTTCATTAGATGGATGAGTTCGAAACTTCATCTATTTTTGTTTGGAGATTTTATTTAATCAAAAAGAAATGGGTTATAGGATGGCTCAGCATTACTACTCGGACGAAAACCCAAGGCTCAAAGATTCTGTAGGAATTTTTTCTATGTCCTATCTAAATTCTGTTCTACGGTTAAAATCGCTTGTTTTTTTTTAGCTCCGATGTCGTACGCTGCAGCTCAAGTGTAAGGAAAAACATATCTGCGATCGAGAAGATTTTGAGAGATACGAACGAAGAATTTATGTTTTCCAGAGACGTCGCGAGGAGAGTACTTAAGCGTATGGACTACAGTTCGAGGACGTGAAGAATGTGAGTGATGGAAATGAAGAGAGTATAGGGCTTCAAGTATGTCCTGTAAAATTGTTTGCATTTTTAGGCTGTCAATAAGCTTAAAAAAGAGGCGCGCAGAATCCAGCAATTCCTGAAGGAGAGAAGTTCGAATCTGAATCCATGACCCCTTTTATGGCTCAAAAATTCTTGGAATGGTTCTTCAGGCAAATAAAAAAAATGCATTCAATTTGTCTTTCACTTCTCATATCTCTGTCGTGTTCATAAGAGTCGGAAAATGTATAAATTCGTGATTAATTCAAACACAATCCGAAAAAGTTTTTATTTTTAACTGTAAACAATCAGAGT
Source organism: Heligmosomoides polygyrus bakeri (assembly GCA_947359475.1). Taxonomy (NCBI): domain Eukaryota; kingdom Metazoa; phylum Nematoda; class Chromadorea; order Rhabditida; family Heligmosomidae; genus Heligmosomoides; species Heligmosomoides polygyrus. The sequence goes on along the minus strand of OX375866.1, from coordinate 93,663,437 downwards.
TCTAAACGTTAGTTAATTCTTTTTGCTTTAATCAAAAAAGTCATCTACACATACAATGAATGAAGATCATCTGTGGAGGAAGCTGCGAGCGAATTTCCACGTGTTTGTCGTTGGCGTCGAAATCGCACCTGGAAAGAATAAGTTATTAGAGGGTACAAAAATCAGTTGAAAATTTAAAAAAATTAATGGAGAAAAGAAACAAGACAGTGATGGAAACTAGGGGGTCGTACCAAATCCGTTCCTGAAGGGAGAGGTCGTAAATTTTCGGCAAAAATTGAACCCCACTCTTGACCCTGATCCGGCTCCTACAACGACATCTTTGTCGGAACGGCGAGAGCCCTCTCCTGAAGAGGGAAGCAGCAAGCGGCGCCACGATGAGGAGGAGCCAGACCACGATCGCGATGGATCTCTAGGTTTTTGAGTTATATCCCCACTGCAGTGGGGATATAACCTAAAAAAGGTAATCACTCACTACAGGTAGTACCGAGTTATTCCAGTCATGCTGTCATTACTCATGATTATTAGTCATTGCAGATAGGAGATGGGTTAGGCACTTCACAGAGGCGTTCGAAGGATGCGGAAAGTGGAAGGCAGTCCGAGCGATCGACGATGCCGCCATCTATCCCACACTGAGTTCCTCTTTACATAATGACTTAATTGTTTACGCAATGCAGTTATTGAGGTTCCACCGGGTCGAACGGCAAGTCGTGGAACAGAGGGACGACGATCACGCCAAGGCCGACGATCGACACCAACATCCGGCCCGCGAAGACGGCACGCCCTATGGCGACAGGGAGACGATCAGCTCTACGGGCGCCAAACTCCCAAGCCAATCCTTTTAATTTCGGTTTACTCATTATAGTTTTCTCGTAACTTGTAATATTCTATTTGAGCTAATCTTTCAGTTAGGCATTACAGAACGGCGCTGCTTGTCTCGCATGTTTGCTTCAGTAGCAGGCGCCAGTCCCAGCGAACGACGAGCGGTTCCAGAGCTAGCCCACGGACGTTCTCCCAGCATGGACAGGCTCAGATGGGCTGAGCAAGTGGCGGAACTACGCCCTCACGCGGAACCGGCGATGTGTGAGTACGCAAGCATTGTATCGCAGTCACTTCAGTGTTTTTCAATATGATTCATTGCACTCATTCTACATGTACTCATTCCCTGTCAGTCGTGGCGATCCCAGTAGTTGTTCTGTTGTAAACTGTTTAGCTATCTAGTAGGAGTGTATAGCGTAATGTTTTTCATAGTAGCAGTTACCCATAATTCACACGTGGTTCAGTCACAGCCCTGCAGATCCCATAGTAGGTAAGAAGCCTCTCAGTTGTGTAGTGGTCAATTCTAAGAGGCATTACAGGTAGCAGTTAAAGGATTTGAGTTCTTGTTGTGACCCACGGTATTTGTTAGTCAGTACAGGACGAGACCGTTCCAGCGTCCAGCGCATTTCCTCCTGGGCATTCGGGCCTGGGTCGCAAGCTTCCGGAGGAGTTAGCTCGTTTTACCTGTGCTGCAGCCGGCGTCCATTCAATCCAAAAGGCCTTAAACCACATGCGGCAAGACAGGATTCGGTAGAAGCCCCCGCGGGAGACCAATTTCTTTTTGTCGGCGGCGAATGGCGAGTGACGCGAATGCGATAGCCTGTTCCCTTCTATTTCAAACTCCCGCGGGCTATCGTACACGCTTAGGACCCCGTTGAGGCGCTCCTGAGAGCCGTCCCCCGCCAAGTCTATTCTATACTTCCGTCGTCACGTTGAGTGGCTGCGCGGGCGCGGCTCTGGGGCGCCAAACTTGTGAGCCCGCTTCTACCATCATCCCGGGGACTCTCTGAGCGGGGCCTTGCCGCTCCTCGCCATGCAATACGGCCGGCTGCACTTCAGGGAGGATGGCGAACCTGGATAGAGCTGGCATAGCCTTGTATAATAACTCCGAGCGCCCACTGTGTTCGACAGTGTAGCGGTTGAACGCCCGGTGTTATTACTTGTTATTCCATTTTATTTTATGCAGTATAAGTTTACAAACAAAACGCTCAGTCCTTGCAATAGTTTATTATATGTTCAGACATAAACATTATGTGCAACGACACCAAAAATAAAGAGGGCAGGTGTCAGCCTGACGGCCGAGCACCACCGAGCCCACTCACCACTGTCCACCCGAGAAGGCGTTCTTCTGTCCTCCCTGGGTTGCTCTAAGTGGTGGCTTAATGGGGTCCCGATAGCCAGTGTGCAAACTTCCGCACGGGTACGCTGGTGTATGGAATAAACGTGGATGTATCTATTGTGCTGCACACGACGAGGAAAGTGGTGAGTTTTCCAATCGTACATTGTCGGTATTGGTGTTGGTGTTATGTATGTTCGTTGCTGGTTTCGCCATGTTGGGGTAATGGTGTGTTTTGGGTAGTTGTTGGGTAGCGCGTGGGGCTTGTGTCTGTCACTACAATCGGGTGCACTCCAGCATGCCCGTAAGCACCCGCGGGCGTGTGTCAATCCAGGCGCGGTCCTGCGCGAGGGGAGAGAAATCACCATGCGGGACCCCGTCTGCCAGGGAAGGGGGCTTATTCACATCATGGAGTCCTCCTTATATCTCCCTGAGTCCTGGGTTCTTGGTTACCTCGTAGCACTACGGGACGAATGGGGGACTTCGCTCAACAAGGGCATATACCCTTGCGAGCGGGGCCACTGATTCGCAACACCAAGTGCGGGACGTAGTGATTCAGAAGACGTGCCGCAGACGTTCAACTTTCCTAGGGATTCCGAGTAAGGGGGACCAGTATGAATGGGACGAGTGAAGAGGGAAACAGCAAAGGAGACCACTAGAGGGGGGAATAAGCGACGATCAGTATTTTCAACATCGTCCAATGCGCGTCGGTTTTCTGAAGACGGGTCACAGAAGTCGTGGTACGTGTGTCTGGTAAAGAAGTGTCATAGAAGTCGCGGCAACGTGGTGACACGGGAGTCGGAACTCAGTGTCACATGAGCGTGCTTGATTCTCACTTCGTTTCTTCGCCAGCACATAGACAAGGAAGTATTATGTTTGCAGATTGACCACTTCGGATTGGGACTCTCATGACCTGTTTCTCGCCACGTAGAGAACGGGCACTTCGGAGAATAAATTGTGTATATGCTATAGAGGGTGGATGGGCTTCATAGGAGCAGTGAAGGCCCTACCATAATCTGCTGCACTAATCTATATAATAAACCTGGCTTTTATTAGGTTGTCACATAAGTTCTGTCCGATCCCGATAGGCGTTACTTTGTGATTGTTTTTTTCATGTATAGAGAAAGTAATTGTATATACGTTGTATGCTATTTTGTAGCGCTTGTTTCGCTCTATAAAACTTGTAGTGTTGCTTTTAAAAAGTCGTGAGCATTGCTTCGTTTTAGGTGCTGGACGAAACCATAGAAAAAACGCACTTGCGGGTAATAATGCTTCATGAGTTCATCTTCGCCGCAGTGCTAGCGAGACAACTCAAAACATTAAGATAGCATGGGGAGAGGACTCCGCTAACGAACGCACCGTGCGCAGATGGTACCAGAAGTTCCGGGTTGGAGACGTGGACCTCGAAGACAAGGACCGCTCAGGACGACCAGCAAAATGTGATGACGGACGTTTGAAAGAACGATGGAAGCCGATTCATGAGGAACTGTGCGTGAGATGGGGAGAGAACTTCAGGTCAGTTGTACAACCATTTCGAGGCACCTAGAGGCGATAGGAAAGATGAAAAAGCTGGATAAGTGGGTGCCCCACGAACTCACTGAGGAGCAGCAGAGGTGTCGCCTGGAGATCTGTTCTTCCCTTACTATAAGGAACGAAAACGATCCATTTCTTAACCGGATAATTACCTGTGACGAAAAATGAATCGTGTACGACAATCGAAGAAGATCAGCGCAATGGCTGGATAAGGAAGAATAGCCGAAACACTTCCCCAAACCTAGCCTCCATCCGAGGAAGGTCATGCTCACTGTCTGGTGGGCTGCAACTGGTATTATCCACTACGACTTCTTGAAGCCTGGTGAAACCATCACGACAGAGAGGTACTGTCGTGAATTAGACGTGGTTCACCAAAAGTTGCTTGAAATGCGTCCTGCACTGGTGAATCGAAGAGGACCGATCCTTCTTCACGACAACGCCCGTCCACATGTCTCGCATCTGACCACCCAAAAATTAAACCAGTTGAGATATGAAGTTCTCCCGCATCCCGCTTATTCAGCAGACCTAGCTCCAACGGACTTTCATCTTTTCAAGCATCTCGATGGTTTCTTCAAGGATAAAAACTTTACTAATGTAGCAGATATCGAAATTGCCTTCGAGTGTTTCATTGCTTCTAGAAATTCAGATTTCTTCCGAAATGGAATTAACGCTGTTGTATATCGTTGGCAGAAGTGCATTGATTGTAACGGTTCTTACTTTGATTAATAAACTTTATTTTCTGCTGAGATACTACACCGCAAAGTTGCCGTCGAAAATCGGACAGAACTTATGTGACAACCTAATACTTAATGAAGTAAGGAGGCATAAGGAGAATGGAGAAAGATTGGAGTTGTTTTATTCTCGATGTTTTGGGCGAAGTCCCAACCAGGCCGCTAGGCCGCGAACGTCGTGTTATAAAAATAAGGTAGAAAGGAAATAACGGCGCTAATGAGTTCCTGTCAGGGACGCGCCACGCATGCTACTTCTACGAATCTAACTAATTCAAGCCGTCCAACGAACAAGTTAGTCATTTATCCTTCTCACCCATCTGTGGAACCAAGTGAAGAACTGGGTGGAACCCGAACCAAGGATCCTGATGACACAAGGCATAAATGACACTCGTGACATTCTCCCATTGCGCTCCCTAAGAGTTTTCTTTAAAAAAATCCAAAAATATGATAGTGATAAAAATTACAGAATTAATGGGGCAGGAAAGCACGCTTGTAAGTAATTGGCAAGCCTTAGGACTTCACACAGTAGCAGAAAGCACAATCCTTTATGTTGTTACAGGATGTTTTGTTGCGATCAAAACTCTTGCGCCAGGCGGGACTCGAACCCGCATCTTCTGCTTTCCGGGCAGCGATGTTCGCCTTACACCACCGGCGCTGTTTGACCGCACGTAACATCCGCGATATCCTCGAGGTCTGTCAGCACCCACCCGTGATACGGGATGGGTCGGCCGCTGATATCAGCATGGAACCGGTTAAGCTGAAGACCTTACTAGTAACAATGTTTGAACACATTTGCTTAAGTCTGGAGCGGCTGGTAGAGAGGCTATATGTTGTTACAGGATGTTTTGTTGCGATCAAAACTCTGACAGACCTCGAGGATATCGCGGATGTTACGTGCGGTCAAACAGCGCCGGTGGTGTAAGGCGAACATCGCTGTCCGGAAAGCAGAAGATGCGGGTTCGAGTCCCGCCTGGCGCAAGAGTTCTGATCACAACAAAACATCCTGTAACAACATATAGCCTCTCTACCAGCCGCTCCAGGCTTAAGCAAATGTGTTCAAGCACAATCCTTTATGCAGGAATATGATGTTCTATATGCTATCATCTAAAATCTAAAGATTAGGTGCGTGATAGACACTGGATCCGACGACGAATCGGAACCAGTGTCTATCGCGCACCCAATCTTTAGATAATTTTTTGAATCCTGTTAAAATGAATTGCGTTAACAATGGAGTTTTTGAAAGCTCCGATTTTAAAGAGATTCAGATGGAAGGGATTCTCGTCAGATCAGATTTTCGGATAATTGAGATAACTGAACACATTTGTTTAAGCCTGGAGCGGCTGATATAGAGGCTATATGTTGTTACAGGATGTTTTGTTACGATCAAAACTCTTGCGCCAGGCGGGGATGGGCCTGCTGATATCAGCGGCCGGCCCATCCCCGTCTCACGGGTGGGTGCTGACGGACCTCGAGGATATCGCGGATGTTACGTGGTCAAACAGCGCCGGTGGTGTAAGGCGAACATCGCTGCCCGGAAAGCAGAAGATGCGGGTTCGAGTCCCGCCTGGCGTTGAGATAACTGATTTCTACGAGAAATCTGATGTCTTATCCGATTCGGATATTGTGAGATCCAAAGATATATCAGTCATTGGTTCATAAAGAAAATCCGTTTTATTGAAGCCGTTCTTAACTGAACCCTAAAATGCAGGGCTTTTCAAAGACGCCGTTATTCGCATAATCCTTTTAACCGAGTTTGATACAACTGATGGATCCAACGTGTAGGTTGTGGTAGCGCAGTGGAAGGATGCACCGATTCCGTCGACTTCCGATTCCAGGTTTTTGGTTCGGATTGGTCACACCAATCCTTCCATCTCTCCGTCGTCAGAAAGTTTTTTGGCATTTTGCGATGAATAAAGCTCTTCCAGGCTCTGACGAAGGCGACATCGCCGAAACGTTAGCCAGAATAAAGGTCGATACCAATCTTGGTCAACAGCTGCAGTCAACTTCATATCATCAGTGCTAACAATGCCAAGATTTGTGGAAAGTCGGACGTGGACAGTGCTACGTGGTGCACCAGCTGGCTGTTCCCGGCTTGTGATGGATGTCTTGTCATTGAGACAGAAGATCGTCTCTACAAGACAATCCATCTATTTTCTCCGCCGCTGCGAACAACATGGAATCGTGCCGAAATTCATCCGTCGAAAGCGTCTCCACGAGCTATGCGGACATTCCAAGGATGACAGAAGAACGCACAAGATCGAGATGAAGCTACTCAAGTTGAGTATAAGAAACAGACGAGATCATCTGTACATGCTTTTATCGAAATGCGTGTATAAGGAAGCGTGCTGTGAAAAGTTCGTGCCAAGTCGTCTTTGGAGGAGAATTGTGGGTGAGTCGAAGAAAATCTTTGATTCTGTTCGCTCTAAGATCAAAGTAAAATTGCAGGAAAAATTCTTAAGGTTAAAGGAGCAAGAGCGATGTTTTAGACCCCAAGCGTCAACCAGTAGTCACCATACAGTTGAGGAAAACGAGGGTGGAGTGCGTGCGGCACGTGTGACGGTCATCGGCAACGTCAACTTGTCGAGCGGCGCACTCTCCGCGCTGGATTTGGGGCCCAGTTTCGCCCCGGCTCAGTGTTTTTCTGCTAGCGCAGCGCGCAAGATCGTGGGCAACCTCCAGTCGTTACACGATCACCTGCGGCATAGGGCCAGGATCGATGCGCGGGGGATCGGGTCCGGTGTTGCCAGTAGCACGACAATACCGCCTCCTCCCTTCCCAGCGACGTACATTGGGCCACAGGAGGCAAACCCTGTGGTAGATTCAAAATTTCGCATATTTGCGAACTCCCTGCTCACGGTGCTGCGTCGGAGTGCTGAGCAGTCCTGCATTTCCAGGGTTTCTAATCTGACAGCGGTAGAAAGAAGTGGTTTGAGGGAAATAAGGGAACTGGAAAAATCTGGTGCCATAAGAGTCACAGTTAGTGACAAAGGTGGGGAATTTGTTGTGCTCTCTCAAGAGCTGGACAAGGCCATAACGAGGATTCATCTTCAAGATGACACCGTTTATGCCCCTTCCTCTCATGAGGAATTTGTCAAGCAGTTCCGCCGCCTAAACAGGAAATGGACAGAGATTGCCAGGCCGGCAAACCTTCCTAGAGGAGTAGTTACACGGCTCAGGTGTGAACTACCTGTGTGTCCAGTGCTATACGTACTTATTAAGACACACAAGCTACCTCCCGGGGGTGCTACCGCTGTCGACCCCTCCCTATTTAAGGTTAGGCCCATTGTAAGTAACGTTGCTGGTCCCACAGATCGCATCTCGTGGCTTCTCAATCTTGTCCTGGTACAGCTGTTCAAATTTATTCCCTCACACTTGCCAAACACTGAGGCATTCCTTCAAGTGCTCAACACAACCAGGGTTGAGGATGGGTATGTGATGAAATCGTTTGATGTATCCTCGTTGTACACAAACGTTTCTAAGGAAAGCGCCTTGCAGGCCGTCTTCGAAATCCTCACCGAACACCAGGCCAGTTTGAACTTTTACGGCCTCAGCATTGAGCAGATCATGACATTGCTGAATGAGTGCCTGAAGTGCAACATATTCAGGTGGTGCGGAGAGTACTACAGTCAGGTGAGAGGATTGGCAATGGGACAACGATTGGCTCCCGTGCTTGCGGTAGCATTTATGTCGAAAGTGGAAGCTCCGCTCATAGACCGCAAACCTATCGTTTACTGTAGGCACATAGACGACTGTTTCGTAGTGTGTTCCACTCAATCTGAGATGGACACCTGTTTCCACCTGCTGGACGAACAGTCGGAGCATATAAAGCTCACTAGAGAAGTACCTACAGAAAACTGGCTTCCATTCTTGAACGTGCAGGTTTGCCTCTCTGGAGGAGTTGTCAGGACGAGGTGGTACCGCAAGCCGAGCAACAAAAATATCCTTGTCCACTTCCGATCCTCTCATCCGACCAGTGCGAAGAGAGGAATAGTTCGAAATATGTTTCGAACAGCGGCCTTAGTTTCGTCTGATGCGGAGCAGAAAGCTACGTCAAAGAATCTGGCGAGTGGTAGTGCCAGAACAAACGGGTATCCCGCGGAAAGGTTTCAGGGGTGGCGGAGACGGCGAGCTGTGGCGGCGGCTCATCGTCAGGACGATGGAAAAATACCCTTCTGCATCCCTTTTTGGACAGACGAAACAAGTGCGGCCGTCCGCACATGCCTACGCAAGGCAGGTCTAGAGGAGCTGGTGAGAGTGATAGAGGTTCCTCCCACCAACCTAAAGGGGCAACTAGTCCGGAATCGGCTGTACGACAGGACATGCACCACGCCATCCTGTGTTATCTGCCCGTTTGGAAGCGAAGGAGACTGCATGACATCGGGGGTGGTGTATCTCATTACCTGCAGTCAATGTGGAGAGGGGTATATAGGGGAGACGGGCAGATCCCTTTGTACAAGGGTAAAGGAGCACTTGGACGGCCTAAAGAAGTCCAATGTGTCGACCCCTTTGGGGGAGCACAGGGTCCGAAGCCATGGTGGCGCAATGGTTGAGGTGGCTGTGACGATCTTGGCGCGCGAGCGCGACATCTCGGCACGCAGAACACTCGAAGCGTTTTGGATCGCTGCCCAAAATCCAAAAATCAACCGCAAGGAGGAGTGCATCGCGGTGACGCAAGAACTGGCGCCCTTCGTCGACCTCTGCGGGTTTGACCTACGTGGTCGTGCTCAAGGGGGTCCCCGGGGCAGGTGGTCCGTAAATATAAGCTCGCCCACCCACCTGAGTTAGCCCACCTCCAGCTAAAGGTGACTGGTGGATCATCTCGACCCCCACCGTAAAGGTTAGCGTTGCTGGTTTCTACTACATCGCTCCTTGTCTCCTTGTTTCCTTAGGAATTAGTTTCTGTAAGATGAAATGGTGTTTGGGCGAATAGTTTCCAAATGTTACTTCGACTCTTCCAGGCTCTGACGAAGGCGACATCGCCGAAACGTTAGCCAGAATAAAGGTCGATACCAATCTTGGTCAACAGCAGTCAACTTCATATCATCGATGAATAAATCACTGAATGGTTCGTCGTTGGTGTCCATCGCGAGTCACTGTATGGCACTTTTGGATGGCAATCAAATTACCTTCACGACTCTGCTCAGGTGAAGTAAAATGCGGAGCGCAACCTGTAAAATTGTCACTTTGTCTTTATTTCCCATCTACATGGTCGACGCACATTTCCATAACCACTCAACTAGCTGTTGATTAATGTTATTAGCTTCTTAAAGAGGCGATGAAACAGGAATTTTTCAACCCATAAACACTGAACGCGTAACAATATCGTCTGTGCGTTCAGTGTTAGGTTTTGTGATTATCTTCAAGACTTATTTGTCGAAATGTCGAAGGACCTTTGTAACCTTCTCTAACCTCGGGGCTTGAGGTTTTCCTTAACTGTTTCCCTTGTAGATTTAGCTAGCACTCAATAGGGAATGGTTTCGCCCTCCCATAGAACTTTAAGTTGAGACCAGTATCATTAGAAAGATCTCGAAGTGCTGATTACGAAAATGGGTGTCAAAATTGCAAAATGAAACTCCTGAGCGAGTTATGGCCTGCCGAAGTCGGGGGCCTCACCACATGCTGGCTGTGCGACGCCCAGGGCGAAGGAATGGTGAGTCATCAGGACTCCGCAAGCCCCAGTTCATACTTGTGCGGCTCCTCGGCGCGGCACCGCGGTAGGGATAGATATTGACCGGGCTGCGCGAAAAATCGATATCTATGGCGATCATGGTGCCGCGCCGCGTGACGGCGCAAGTATACACTAGGGCTAAGAGGGGCCAGTCAGTTGCGGCGGTGGCGCAGGGGTAGTGCCCAAGCTTGTTGGGTGCGACGTCGTTGGTTCGATTCCCGTTGCTGGCGATTTTTGTTGCAAATCAGAATCAGAATTTATCTACGAAATGACCTTTGTTTTGAATATGACACGAGTGCGAATAAATAGCCGGAAAAACTACCATAAACGTTTGTAAAAATCCTTGACGGCAAAAAACTGCTATGGTGACATTTTTATCTACTATTTTTCAGAAATAGAGTCAAGTGATATATTGAATAACTGGAGGCGTTTCTAACAACCTTGGCATCCATGGAACAAATCAAAAAATGTGTGAAGCAAAAAGATAAGTAAAATGTATGATGTGGAAGCCCAGAATGTCGTTGATCTACTGCTTTTTCTTCACTCGCTATGTCATTTTCACCAGCAAAGGTGGTGTCCATTTTCTCACTGAATTTGGGGTGGCAGAGTAAATAAAAATGTCACCATAGCAGTTTTTTGCCTTACAGACGTATATCGTAGTTTTGTAGTTTTCTCGGCTATTTCATCAGAACAAAAAGTCATTTCGAAAATGAACTCTGATTTGCGAAGAAACCGCTGGCAACGGGAACCGAACCAACAACCTCGCACCCAACGGACGCGACCACCACCCCTGCGCCACCGCTGCAGCTGGCTAGCCCCCCTTACGGAGTCCTGATGGCTCACCACTCTCGCGCCCTGGGCGTCGCACAGCCAGCATGTGGTGAGGTCCCCGATTTCGGCAGGCCATACCTCGCTCAGGAGTCTCATTTTGCAATTTGGACACCCATTTGCGTAATTAGCATTCCGAGCTCTTTCTAATGATCCTGGTCTCAACTTGAAGTTCCAAGGAAGTTCGAAACCCTTCCCTAGTCAGAATCAGTACGGCTTAAGGATGTGCGGAATTTCCGTTCCCGTGTACCGAATTCCGGTTTTCGGCCATTTTTAGTCCTTTCGTTCCGTTCGGTGTTCCGCCCTCTTTTGGGTCGGAAGACGGAACGGAAATGGTGACTTATTACTATTTGATTGTTTTGTACTGCCTTCATTCACATCTTGTACTTAAACAAGAGGCTTGGGATAGAGATTAACTATACGTCGCCTTTTTTGTGTTTGTATTTCTCTCAAACCGGTAATGCATCCTAATGTTGGAACAGCGTCATAACCAAAAGGGTTAAAAAAACAAGAAAACTTTTTGGCACTATTGTCCTTTCACGACTGCAGAGGTCGAGAAAAGGTCGAAGAAAGTTCTACACACATCAGGGACATCCAGATTAAATTTTTCCCGTTGGTAAAGGCACAAAAAATCTAATCTGATGGTCACCGATGGATACCACATTACTGGAGAGATCTGCGAGAAGCCCCCGTCTCGCAACTTTAGAGGCGGTTCATTAGTGACAGCGGCGGGCTTCTGATCAGCGGAATGCTGGAGCTCAGTCTTCCTTTGTGTCCCGTTGTGTCACATGGCTAGTTTGGAGTGTCAAGATGTAGTGGAGTCTAGTCCTATGCCTTTCTTGAGAGGTAGAAGACATCAGATACATGTTCTGAAGCAGGGCAGCGCTGCAGTCCAAGTGTCCAGGTTGACAAAAGATTGGCTCCACGTCACAACATTCAAGTAACGGATTGCCCAGCCTGTACTCCTGACAACAACCCAATGGTAAGTTTTGAAGTGGATACATACTTTTGAAACGCACTCTAGTAGGTTATTACACAGGTACGGTTGACTAGGAATGTCGAGGTTATAACCACTGATTTCGCCCAGACTTCTCCTAGAGGAGTTGAGGTGCTGATCATGAATCCGACATCCGCTTTTCGTTACGCTGGAGTACTGTAAAATATGATAGGTAGGGGTGACTAAGGTCATGGTCACCGACTTAGGAGTTGTAGGGTGTTGATCTCGAATCTGACACTCATTTGACAATTTAGATGGGAATAAATGTGCAGAAGATGTGTAGGAGGAAAACTGGTGTTATATATTGCCGGAAAGGAGTCGCATGGTGCCCTCTCCGCTTCCTACATTTGTTGATGGCAACCTATTTATTAGTACCATCGTGAAAATATATTATGAAAATTTGAATGGAATTTTGAGTTATTTCCGTTTCCGTGTTTCGTATTCCGGGTTCCGCCCATTTTTGAGCTTTTCCGTTCCGTATTCCGATTTTCTAAAAAAAACTTTTCGCACATCCCTAGTACTGCTTCTGGATCCCTTGGCTCCTTGTTCTCTGTCTCTCTTCTCAGCGAAGCGCCAAAAAAGATTACACAGCTCCTAAAAATGCTGCCGAAGTCAGCCGACAGGCAGCTGGAGCACATCTGGAAAGAGCAAGGTTCGACTGGCCTCTTGTTAGTCGCTGCTGTTCACCCCGATGTAATGCAGCATGTGACCTTCGTCCGCGTTGCTCACCTCATCTCCTTTCTTCAGTTCTGTGACTTTCGACGTTTAGTCCCGCCACAACAGTGTTCCCAACTCAAATTAGAAGCACCCCGCTGTTTGCACTTGGGAAGCTGGTTTTCCGACCATTAAAGAAGCACCGCAATCCGCTTAATGAGATTTATTGCCCTATCGGATACCCGAGTCAATTGTTTAAAGCGGCCGACTCGTCCTTGCAATTGCAGTTGATTGAAGTGAACCTCTCTTTTGGTATATCTTGCGGCCGTCTTCAGTATTATTCATCTAAGCTCCTTGTTGTCAAGAATACGTTTAGAGTTCTTCGTTCAAAACGTCAAACCAAATAAGGATTGCCTCAGAAGCTTAAGGAAAAGCCTCTAGGCTCGCCCATCGGTCTTCGAACCTCACTACTATTTGTATAGAAGAGTTTAAGTCAAGAAGTCCTAAGTACTCGTTGTTTTCGGTGAGATTTATTATTAAGTTATTTTATTTGCACGCAAAAATAACGGCAAGCTCTGTAGATTGCTTTCAAAAAGAAGACCATCCAGGTCTGCATTCGACATTATTAGGCTCGCCCCTAATGTTTCCACCGTTTTCGACAGCTAATCCTAGCTTCGTAGAAAATTAATTATTTGAACTAAAAAATCAGAGCAATTTAAGAACATCTGCAGTTAGACCTTACTGTAACTTTACAGTTGTGAGTGATTAAATGTTTAGGGCTCAGAAAAAGTCGGAATACATCTTTCATATAGTCTTGAACATGATGAAATGTCTATTTTTAAATTTTTCAAAAAATCTGAGAAAATAATCTCGTGAAGCCGCATGACTGCTTTAAACCGAATAAAATGTATATTTCAAAATCTGTTTTCCACAGTTTTTATACAGACAATAAGATATCATCAAAAATGCATTTTTTTATTTTTTCTTCCTCTTCGTGTTGCTAAGGCGTTGCCACTCTCCTTTCCCTCCAAATACTGACCATGAGTTTTCTATCATCTCCATCATCATGTAGAAAATTCTTCGCTGTTTAAGATCGGAGAATAGAAAATGCTCATATTGTAGCATATGATTTGTATCCCGGCTTAATGTTTAGTTAGTCATCTAAGGCACTGCATTTGTTTCTTTCATTGGTTGAGATGTGATGTTTGTGTCGTAGTAACTGTAATACACACGACACAACTTCATATGATATGTCACATATCACGCTCCGTCTTGGCTGATATGAAATTAAAGATTCCATGATTGATGTTGAGCTGCCCGTGATGTGGTTTTGATTTTGTTTCGCTTACAATCTGTTGGATATAAATGCTGCTATTTCAGAAACACACAAGAATAATGTTCAGATTGCTGGTCCTGTTCTTGGTAATCCAACTGACTCAAAGTAAGTTCTTCCACAGCAGTTGTGGTTTCATTTCATTTTTGTTTAAAGCGCTAACCCGTTTTCCATCCGTAAGATGTCCACACTGCTGAGCAAGCAGTTTACTGTTTCAAAGACACGCGAAGAGTTTGGGAATGAAATTTTGTTGGAAAGATCATTTTAACAGCCAAGATGTGCGCTATAGAAATCACTTCGCGTATACCATTTTGATGAGAAATTGGGAACTTTCTACTAAAATTGGACACTTTTCAAACCAAAATGGATACTCTACTAAGCAGCTTTTACGCTTTTGAAATCACAACATCTTTCTAAAGAAAACAGGCCTCTTTCAAATTAAACTAAATGAAACTCTTAAAAAAGGTTAGGATAATTTTTCTTCAATGAAAATGTATACTACGAGTCTGTATTTACTTATTGGGGCAGCGGAGAAACCTGCCCCAATAAGTGAATACACTGTTAACATTTTTATAAAAATTCTTTTTGAAAGAAAAATAACTAAAAGTCATTCTAATGCTAATAAAGGCAGTAATTATATAGTGAAAAAAGGAGATGCGCGCCATGCACTCTCCCAGGACGTTCGACTTTCATTTGAATGATATAAAGGTTTTGTTTGCGCAGGGTTAAAGTCGTTGTTTGTTATATATACATACGGTATACAAAAGCGCAGTTATAGAAAACACATATCTCCACTTTGATGTTTCAAGTAAGCAGCATTTAGACTATCAATCAAACAAAAATCACAACATGCCATAGTAGTGCATGATCTCTTTTCACGCCCAAAGTTGTAGCCTTTCTGCATTCTACAATAAGTATAACATTAATCAAAAAATTTTCTAACAATAAGAATTTTTTAAAATTTCAAGCAGTTTGTTAACTTAAAAGTGCAGGCTAATTAAAGATTTTAAAGAAAATCACTCTAAATTTCTTGAATAAAAGTTGTTTTAATATTTAGTATTTTTGGAGAGATTTTAGTTTAATCTGGAAAACGCTGGTTGTGTCTTTTTAAGATGTTCAGTTCAGTTTCGAAAGCGTCAATCTCCTTTGAACAGATTTGAAAATTGTCATTTTTTTCAAAAGTGTCCAGTTTGATTTGAAAATTGTCCAATTTTCCGTGAAAACGGTCTATGGAATCCCTTGGTATCGCAAGCGTTTACACAATTTCTGTATGCAGGCAGCATTGGGAGGTGGGCACGCGCCAACCAATCAGGGGGCATCGAGTGGGCGTGAAAGCTTGTAAACTTTGTGTCCTGATTGCCAGATGTGAGTTTGACCAGTGCTGTAATTGTTTTGGCTTTCCCATTTTTTGTTATAATTAGCTAGAACGCTACCATCTCCCAATGCTACCCACCCTCGCAACTTCAGCCAATCTTACAATTTTATATACGTTATATTTGTTATTATTTATTATATTTTAAGGTCTGCACACAGCGCATATTGGACAAGGAGTTCATCATAACCAGCCACATCGTGATCCTCACCATGGTGCGCCTCACATAGGGAGCGGAGTTGGACAGCATGGACATGGTGGACGACACAGAAGAGCAACACTTGGCGATGGCAGCCGCACTGTTAGAGGAATTGGGGACGGTGTGAACAGTGGCCGAGTTGGAGGAGGAGTCCGCGACGGAAAAGTGCCGTTTGGTGGAGAAGTTGGACAAGGAGTGCAGGTCGAAGAGCAGCGGCACTCGATTGGTCATGGCGTTGGTGCCCACGGTGGGTCTGGCATCGGACAAGGAGTAGAACTCAACGGAGGAGCGGTCGGAGGTGTAGGCCATGGCGTAGAGTCAGTCGGAGGTCGACAACCACAGCCTGCATCCTCCATCGGCAGTGGAGTGAGTCAAGGTTTCCCATCGCTTGGAGAGGGAGCCGCCTCCGTTCGTGCTGGTGAAGCACACATTGGAGATGGTCACCATGCTCATGGGATTGGAAGTGGCGCTGGTGAGCATTTTTTGGGATTTTTCCATTGTATGCCCACGAATTGATTGTGGGAAAATCGGTGCAAAAATTTTCGGCGATTAAAAGCCTTTCCTTATCATTAGTTTTATAATACTAACTCTCTGACTCTGTGATTGCACAAAAAGTTGCAATACGACAAACTTTTGAAAATAGAATACACAGTGAATTTCAAAATCATTGACCTTAATGTTTCCTAGCCAGTTGTCTATACTGATGATAGAGACTCGTGGTAGCGCAGTCGGATGAGGAGCCGGCTGACGCGTGCACTCGATTCTAGGTTACTGGTTAGGCTTTCCCCACACGCCAACCAAGCCTTCCATCTTTCCTGGGATGAGGATTTGGCACCAAACTTGTATGGAAAGGAAGAACTCTTACGGCTGACCTGGGCCCGGTTTTATCAAGCAATGGGTATAGGTAGAGATACCGTAAAGGAACCATACCAACTACCAGCAATGGGTAGTGGCTACTAATCGTATTCATGAAAGGAATCAAGGATAAGGCACAACTAGGCCTTTCGCGAAAACAAATGATATCACCGGAGCGCCATTTTTGCCAATGAAGCACTAAAGAGTCGCGGGTATACGGATGTAACCACAACGATCTGCAGATTTGCTCTACCCACTGATATACCCACGATTTGGTGGGTAAGGTTTATCATGAATCGTGGGTATGTCCACATCGTGGGTATGTCTACCCTCTATACCCAGCATACCTATGGGTATGCGCGTTGATGAATCCGGGCCCTGAATATGTTCTAACCGAATTGGGGTATATCCGGAAAACTAGAATGTTCGGCTCAGGTTACAAAGGGAATGATTAAACCCGTTTTTGATCCCTAATTTTTTGAATTTATGCAAATCCATAGTATTTAGCCATGTTTCAGCGTAGAAACTATATGTTGGGTGCAGCAGACGGTAAAAACTGTCCTAACGACATAAACTGATTTTTCACGCTCAGTTCCACCTCCAGGTGACGGCTCTAGTACACTGCTCCAAGGTCGTGCGCGAAGCAATGGGAGGAAAACGCTGGGTTCCAGTGCTTAGTCATTGCCGCTTGCGACGTTGAACGCGGCTCTGGCGCGACATCCCGTGGGGGCAATGTTGCCGCCCATCCACCCCCTTCCCCCCCCCCCCCCCCCTCCCCCCGACGACATCGAGGTCCAACCCTGAATGCGAAGCCTAAGCCTAAGCCGAAATCGAGGTCCAACCCTGAATGCGAAGCCTAAGCCTAAGCCGAAACCGAAGCCGAGATTCAGACCCATAGGGGGCTTGAATGTTGTGTGTGCGGAAACTTCGATCTCTATCCCTTCTAATTCTATCACTCGAAAAGTAGACCTATAGAAATAGTTCCTAAGACAGTCAACGGTCGCATGGTAGCGCACTCGGAAAAGGTGCCAGCAGTAGGCTGCGCTCCCGCCACACCCACTCGAACATTCCATCCATCCGGTGTTGATAGGGGACTTCACTGGGAAGGATCAAGACAGCAACTTGTCTATCCGGTAGCCATCTCAAGTTGTTTTCGTCAAATACGCACTTAAATTGGCTCCACTTCATCCCTTGAAAGTAGAGCGCTTCGTGCATTCTAATGCAGAATTGCCGCATACTTTCATCGTTTGCGACAGTCAATAAGTGACCCATACCTGCTTGCATGTGGGGATACGCCATCATAGATCATCCTTCAAGATGAGGGCATTGAGCGACCGTAGCTTGATTCCCTCAGTTCCCATGCAACACTGGAATTATGCCTCTTAGCAACTGCCACAGATTCAAGTCCACATTAAGCATGCATTTTTACTATTTCATATTTAATAATTCTTGATTCTTATCATATTTTTGGATAAAAAATGCACTGAGTACCAACTATTTTAGCGCCAAACCTCTGAGATGTTCAATGGCAACCGCAACTTCCGACATCGGTGGAGTCGAGGATGTCACTCATCAATGGCTTATCTGCTCGTAAATCACTAACGGAGCCTTAATGTGATACCTTGTGTGCGCCACTGTAGTGGAAATCACATTTGTTGAACATCTCCGCTGTTTCTTTTAACACATTTACCGTTTTTTGTTATGTTTTTTGAAAATGTGGTATTGATCCGGCTATTTGTTTTTGTCTTGTAATATTCCAGAAATATTTAGAGCTCTAGAGAAGTTCTAGTCGCGTGAAAACGATCAACGCCACTCTGTCGGGCTTGAGAACCTCGATGTTACGCAATGGCAATAAAGATCTATGCTAGCAGTTTATTGATTGATTGATACAACACCAATTCACGTCGTTAAGGTCTGATGCACTAGTGTTTTTAGTGCATTCTATTGTTGATGAGGACCTACACGCATCGATTTATTACCTTTTCAAGTGGTGGAATCTGAAGGTTGTATCCCTTACGATTTATCTGTTTATTTAGTACACTCAAGATACGTTAAAAACCGTTTCACGAAATCTAACGAAACTCCGAACTTGCATATGGTAAAGAGTACAAATATATAGTAGATACCGCCCAAGTTCGACTTTCGATAGATCTTGGCATAGCATTGTTAAACTGTTAGTGTATTATTTTTGTTGTAGCCGTAAACGAAGATTGTTGCGCTTTTCGTTATTCGCCTTACGTTTCGGCGAGTTCCGCCTTCTTCAGAGCCTTGAATGGCCGATAACATCTACAAGATTACCAGCCCAAACATCATTTCATACTACAGGGCACTAGTCTTAACGAAACCAGGGACGTGATCCGACACCACAGTTTCCAACCGCTAACCTCAGAGGTGGATGCAGGAGGACTCGTAGCTACGATCCAGAGTGCTTCTAATGTCCTGCGCGCCGATATGTCCTCTCTCGCGCTAAAATACTATACGGATACTGAGACTTCTATCAGCACGCCAGCATGGCATCGAACCCTGTGTCCCCCCCCCCAAGTAGTCTGGACCTTACTTCTTCTAAGGTCTTCCAAATGCTCTTTTATTATGAGACAGAGGGGTCTTCCTGTCTCCTCTATGTATTTATCCCCACATTCATTGCATGACATTGATAGACCACACCCGATGTCACCTTCTTTTCCATTAAGGCAGACAACGCAGAACGGTGTGAGACACATCCTATCGTAGATTCGATTTCGAACCAGTTGCCTTTTTAAGGTGCTGGGAGGGATGTCAACTACCCTCACCACCTCGTGGAGATCAGCGTTATGCACACATCTGCGTATCTCCGCACTTAGTTTGTCTGAGATGAAAGGCATGCAAAAGGGTACTTTCATACGTTCTTCCTCTTGGCGAACAGCGTGGCATTTTTAATGACGCCCTTCTTTGTACTAGAAGGGTGAGCAGATTGGCAGTGAATGAGGATGTTCTTGTTACTTGGCTTTCGGTACCACCGAGTTTTGATACTCCCGTGAGCAAGGTGGACTTGGACGTTGAGGAAAGCAAGCCAACTTTCTGTAGGTTTTTCGCGTGTAAGCTTTATGTGCTCGGTCTGCTGATTCAACAGCTCAAAGCAAGCATCCATCTATTCTGAGTGGAGCACAGTATAAAGCAATCGTCTATATATTTACAGTAAAATATAGGCATACGTTCCATAAATGTTCCGTTCTATAGAGTAGAGAAATATTGAGACATTACTAAACTTAACAAACTAGATCAACACTCGCTTAGTTGTGGTTTGAAAATAAGCGTCTCGAAAACGAAGATCATGGCGACATGTGACGCATCCATCACACTCAGGAGGAAAGACGTCGACAATGTGAAGTCTATCATATACCTCGGACAAGATATCTCCCTCACTCGAGATAGCTCCAAAGAAATCTCCCGTATGATTGGTGCAGGCTGGAGCAATTACTGGCGTTATGCAAATTTTTAACATCGAGGACGATAGAGATGAAGTGGAAACGACGCCATTTTAATATGTATATATTGCCGTCGGGCGCGTGTAGCGCAGTCGGAGGAGGCGCGACTGTCGCGTGCAGCCGATACCAGGTTCCTGGTTCGGATTTCCCGCCCAGGCCAACCAAGCCTTCCATCCCTCCGGGGTCGGTGAATTGGTACCAGACGTGTCTGGGAAGGATAGAGCGCTGACTTGTTCATCGGCTGGCCACCGCAAGTCATTGTATGGCCAAATACGCATTCATGTCGCCTCCACGACATCCAGTAGAAGTAGAATGCGCTGGCGCATCCCAGAAGGGATTGAGTAACGCCGTCCTTTATCCTTTTTTATTTTATATTGCCGTCAATGCTGTATGGAGCTGAGTCATGTACCCCCCCCCCCTCTATCAAAGTCAGACAAGCGTAAATTTGCAGCAGCACAAAGGCGCATGGAACGTGAAATGGTTGGAGTGAGTCTTTGAAGTAGAAAGCGAAACGTGTGGCTGCGAGGAAATACTAAAGTCAAAGATGTGGTAGACTGTGCCGTGGTAAGAAAATGGACATATTGCTGGAAGATTTCTAACTCGGTTGATAACAAGTGGTCTCGTCAGATTACGGAGTGGTGTCCGCGAACAGTGGGATGACCCAAATCCCAAAATCTAGATGGCGAGACGTATTCAAGAATGCATTTGGAAAATGCAGATGGCAAGAAGAAGCAAGAACAAAAACGAAACGCGAATGGATCGATCTAATGAGATGCCGCTTATTGTTAAATATTGAAAAGCATATAAATAAAAATAAATAATAAAACTAAATTAAACACTCTTGCCTCTACGCAATAATAAACGGAATATTCTTTGATTTTATTCCTATCCTTGCATTGCACTTTGACGATTTGCTAGAAAATGCGAGCAAATCTTGCCACTAGTAATCGAAGACGAGCTTCTTTCACATTGAAAAAAACTCTCTAAAATGGTTTGAATAACATCTCGTCCATGAAAAATTTAGTATGACTTTCATTACATTTTTTTTATTAATCTGCCCCATTAAGTTTCTCTGTTACATTGTTTGAAATTTTATAAAACTTTTTTGAAACTTTTTAATAAACTTTCTATAAAACCTTAATGAAATGTCTTTAAAAATAACTTTGAAAATATTTAAAAGCTCAAGAAGGCAGCAATTTTTAGCACAATAAACGTAGAGATGCATTAAGCAAGATTGTGTAGATTGATAGTGTGAACACTGTTATCTTAAAACGAAGCTGTGAGGAAATGTGTTTTTACAGCTATTCCTGTTCTTTCGTTCTATTTGCGACAAGTGCTCCGACACGCCTAAGCTTACTTTTGTAAGTCTACTTAGCGCACTTGCGCGCTTAGCGCGACTTTGCAACATCACTGACTTAGGTAAAGTAGTTTTTGTAAAACTTAAAACTCGTTAACATCTAGGATCCGCTGCGTACTTTATTGGCAGCAAGCCGTTCTCCACTTCCGTGATTCATCATAGACATTCTCTTCGGACCGTCCTGTAACGCCATTGGTTTGTGCTGCGCAGTACTTCTATCTCTAGGTGGCTTCTCCGCAACCGCTCTCATGCCCAACAGCTTGTGTTTCCGTAAATCGTTGACAGCCTTTCGAATCCGGACCCCAGGTTCCCCCTCACTCGTTTCTTCTTACTGCATCTAATCGCTGGTCCGCCTCTATTGGTCTTCACCACCCCCTCCCTTCCTGCTCCCAACTCCTGGCCCACTTCTTTGTTTCCACTATTGACCACCTGCTGGTCTCCTTGCTGGTTTTCCCGTCCTGGTCCCTCCTTAACGCTGTTCCTTTCCTTCCTGGTCGCTCTTCTAGCCCACTCTAGAGGGGTCCCCTTTACTTCCATCCTACACCACCCTCTTAGTGGTCCTCCCATGCTCATGGTAGCTGTAGTTGACACGTATTCGGAATCAGGACGCTCAGAAATGCGCGCAATTGCCGCTGAGTCAAGCAGAAGGAGGCTGCGCAGTCCTCGGCTGCAACAGCATACCATGGTGAATTCTGAATGCGGCCGCTCGTCGTACGACGACCGTGTCACCTCTCCTGCGTCCAAATGCTTGTTGCGCGACGTAGGGAACCCGTCTTCTGGATCCAGATGCTGAGAAAAGTGCGCAGATGCCGCTGTGTCAAGCAGGAGGAGGCTACGCTTCCTCTGCTGTAGCAACATTCCATGTTAAACGGCATATTTTGTCCGCGCGAGATTCGATGAGGCGTATCTCACCCAGGTTTCTAACCTAGTAATTGTGTTAGTTGCCCGCGCTGTAGAGGATGATATACCTCTCATCCTCTACAACACGGGCAACTAGCTCAATTATATAGTGGTAGATAAATAGATATTTTACGCAGACAATATTTGAAAGATTTGTGAAAATCAATTAAACAAAAATTCAATTTGATTCAATTATGCATTCAACGATGCGCTTATAACCACAACATTTAAAGGCTATCAATGTTGTAGACGTATGTAGATGTAGATGATACATAGACAACCTATAAAAATTATCTGCAGGTAAGGAAGAGAGGCAAACAAAAAACTTAAGATAGTGTCAGCTTGCTGGTAATCAGCCATCAGAATCTAGTCAAAAGGAGATGTCTAGAGATTGTACTGTTAGGAGCATAATATGAACGAACACTTCTGAGCACCATTTTCCACTAGTTCTGGAAAGCGAATTTATGAAGCCATCAAGACTGCTACAGCGTAACTGTTGACTGACGACCGTGGAAGGCCCGTCCAGTTAACAAGTAGGACCGCTAAATCGTTTCGGATTATCTGCAATAGCAATTTTAAAAATTGCTAAAAAAAATCGCGACGGTCTAGCCGAGTGCACGGCGCAATCTCTTCTTCTAAAATGCTATATGATCGCTGCCTTCCTGCGGTTTAAAACAGAATCTAATTTATTATTTTTCCTTCAAAAATATTTTTTCCATTCCTAACATTGTGCTCACGTTTTGGCGTAGTTGAAATTCAAAATTTTAAAAAGAAATTATACCAACTTTTTGTTGGACCAAAATTTGTTGTGACCGTTTCGGAGGCTCTATTTTAGTGTTGAAAAAGATCTTTCAGAAGTGCCAAGCTTCCTTACAAGAGTGTCCGACTTGATTGAAAACTGTCCGATTTAGTTTTAAAAGTATCAGATTTGGTCTGAAAAGTGTCCAGTTTGACGTTGCTACATATATAGGCTGTGAGTTAGTTAGAAAAGGAAGCAACTTTTGCCACTCGTGTATGTGGGTAAATTATGTGTGATGAGTGTGTCAGTGTCACATGGAACTTGAGTATCCGAGTTCGGGTACAATTTCTGCATGCAATTGCTCACAAATGTATTTTGCCTCCTCGAAAATGTATTTTGTCGACGTAGGTGTAGCGTTCTATTTTCAATAGCGCCTCGTTAGAGGCTGACAACGCCCCGCAGTTTTATTCCACCACGACGTTTCACAGAGATTGAACCTTGACCTCAGTCCGGAGAGTTTTCGCTGGATATTTTAATTTTGTGTTGTTACTAACTATTTGGCTTTACAACCACCGAAATAAGATGCAAGCAGAGGAAACTTCATCGCGCTGTTTGTGGAAATTTGAAGGGGTGCAGAGTACAGAGTGTTCTTGGCAAAACGGATGGCCGGAATTTTTTTAGTCTAATACTGAAAAGCAAAACTGGGTTAAAATCCAGACTAGAAGCCTTTTCCAAGTATGAACCCAGCTCTGGCATTTTATACATTGTGGTTGATTAAATAATTAATAACAAACACAACTAAATATAAAAGGAAAAACAACAGTAAAAATTATGGAAAAAATGAAAGAAGATAAGGGTTTCTAACCCTTATCTTCTTTCATTCTTCCAAACCTTCCTTAAACGATTGTGTAAGTAAAAATGTTGTCAAAGAATAAGGTAATAATGTACTCTAAGATCATCTTAAGAGCCTTCTAATGAGAAAACCCTCTCACAACAAAGTGGGAGGACCAGCTTCTAAGATGCTTGAAGAGAGTGTAGTTGGTGCAAGTGCAATACTAGGTTAGAGTGATACATATTCCTTAGCTGGAAGGGGCTTCACATAACTAGACAGTGTTTCCAGCCTAGTAATAAAAAAGTACAAGATCACAGCAACGATGATGTAGCAACAATCTGGCAGTATTCTACTATAATCTAGTCAACAATAGAATTACGTTGGACGGAGTCTGTTTATATGACTCAGAGTAGGATAGAGCAATATCCGTTTAGAGATTTTCCCAGGAAAAATAGTATTGCTATTATGAGAGAACGCAAAAGATGCTTTAAATGCTATTGCTTCGCTAGTGCTTGTTCAATTTCTAAACGCGCCACTTACAAAAGCCCGACCACTTTTTCAGCACCTCCCATGATCTATACTATTATCCTTGTTCTTCAGCGTTTTTCCCGTTTAGAGGCGGGATCCGCATTCCTGTGTGTTGGCGCCACTTCTACCGATCTGGGGGGTGCACATTCATTTTTTTCAATGAGTTTATCACTTTTCCTTTTACGCATGGCAAATTTGTTACTATGTACTTTGCGTCGATACCGTTCGACGGT
This sequence comes from Heligmosomoides polygyrus bakeri, assembly GCA_947359475.1. Taxonomy (NCBI): domain Eukaryota; kingdom Metazoa; phylum Nematoda; class Chromadorea; order Rhabditida; family Heligmosomidae; genus Heligmosomoides; species Heligmosomoides polygyrus. The sequence continues at coordinate 93,639,062 of OX375866.1, read as the reverse complement.
TTTATTCGACCGAAAGCTTAAAATTCCTATCGGGAAAGCAGTATGCCAGGGATTTTTATTTCTATTCTATTACTCTATTATTTCTATTATTTCTCCTAAGCTACTCACTGCACTCCAGGATGCCATGAAAGGCTGAAACGGGACGATAAAGGCTACCTTGCAGACGGAAAATGGGTTAGCAATCATAGCTTCGACAACGATATTGTTCTTAGTTCGATTCGCGAAGTTACCGATCAGGTCAAAGATGCCGGCCTCAGGATCTCGATATTCAACGCCTCTGTACTGCCTGCGATGTGTTAAGGCTCGAGCACACTTTGCTGTGGCAGCAAGCCGGGCTTGAGCAGCAAAAGAGGGTGCACGCTTCTTTTGAAAAGGATGCGGGCAGCAAACAGCAGCGCGCTTTTTAAATACGCGTGCTCTTGCCTGCAGCCGCAGCAAAATCGCTCGCGGGTGCGGCGCTGAATTTGTTTCGAATCAAAAGGGGCAGCGGATCTATACTATCTGTAACCATTGCTGCCGCAGCAGAGGCAGCATAATGTGACCCCTAACGCTACGGAAACCTGGCCCGACAAAGAGACAATCGCCAAAGCAATGCAAACTGTGCATCGCACTCTGGAAAGATGCCTTCTGAGGACAAGCCTTCGTCAGCAATGGCAAGAAGGCCTACGAAGCTCGGAGCTACGGGAAAAGTCGCAATTAGCAGACCCGCTGCAGTACATGAAGAAGTCCAAATATCGCTGGGCCGGACACCTGCTTCGACGAAAGGACGAAGGATGGAGTCTCCGTGTCACAGAATAGCTCCCAAGAGACCATAGGAGACCACTGGGACGACCACAAAAAGATGAGCAGCCTCATTCTCAAGATCTTTCAGACACCAGAGTCTGCCTCACTGGATGCAAGCTTCCAGAGATCGAGCGGTCTGTAGGGGTTGTAGTCCTAGCTGAGAAGACCTCCAGCCGACGAAAGGACCATTAAATTATCAAAGTAAAGTAGTAAGTATTAGGTTGGAAAAAAGTCTTTTCATTTTTTTCAAAGATTTATTACTTCACAACAACAAGGTCAAATCAATTGAGATAAACTCCATTTTGTTTAACTACATTTCTCCAAAGACTACTTACTTTTCTAATTCCTCTTCTTTAAAGGACTGCAGTTCTGGAGTCGTACCATTGCTGAATTCAATTTTTGAGGTCTTCATCCGTTTCAAAATATTCATCTCCAATTTCTTGCTTTAGAGCACGCAAGAGATGGTAGTCGGTAGGGGCGAGGTCAGGGCTATACGGTGGATGTGGCACTTCTTTACCTCCCAGCCCAGCTCCTCTGTTGTTTTTCTTGTGAGTCTTGCAACATGTGGTTTTGCATTGTCATACAGGATCATCCCTTTGACTTCTCAGGCCTCTTTTCTTGGAGAGCTGCGGCGACTTCGAGGAGTTGGCCACTGTATGTGGCAGCAGTAAGTGTCTCTCCACTTCTGAGAGTTTCCCAGTAAATCACTCCTCTGATATCCACCAAGCACTCAAGAGAATCTTCCTTTTGTGAACATTGGGCTTGAGACCAGGCTTAGGGTTCTCTCCTTTTTGCACCCATTGCCTTTTTCTTCGGAAGTTGGCATACAGAACCCAGGGCTCATCGCCTGTCACAATCCGTCCGAGAAACGATTTTCTTTCCTATCTAGACAGAAGGGAAGCACCGATGGAGAGCCGTTGAGCTTCTCAGTGTCTGACAGGGCATGTGGAATCCAAGCTCCGAATTTCCAAAAGCCAGGATTCTTCAGATAGATTCCTACTATCCTATGGGACACTTCTCTGCCAGTCGACGTGTCGTCTGCTATCGGTACGAAAAAGATGGAGTAGCTCAGTGTCGTCCTTATTTTATTGGCCTTCCTGACCTTGCCTTGTCCTCGAGTGAATAATCTTCCATTAAAAACTTTCCGAACCATTCTTAACAGGTGCGATGAGTAATAGATCCCAAGCCATAATAGCGTTAATATGGTCGGCGCCCTGACGTGCTGTAGATCCTTTAATGAATTCATGAAGGTTGACATGCCGATAATGGCCCTGAGATAGATCTGGCGTAGAGCGCGGAAGAATGGGTAGATGATGAAATACAAGAAGGGTCTTGACGTATGTCCCTGTGCGAACGGTAGACAAGTGTGATAGGATTACGAAATCAGCTATCAATATGGCTAGTACGTTTACAAGGAGAACGGTAAGAAACATTTCGAAGTGTGAAGTGACTTTTTTCCAACTTAATAACTACTGCTATTACTACTCACGTGTTTCTAATAAATAGTATCAACAGCACGGCAAATAAAAACATTGCTCGTAATCGTGGACCAAACGAAGAACGACGACTGCGGCCTCAACTAAAGTGCCCCGAAGACAAGGGGAAGAGCCAAAACGACAGACTGGCCTCAACGGGAACGAGGCAAAAGGCGCGATTCACAAATTTCGAAGGCCTAAAAGGGCAAGGGGCAGTGAGCTGCGTTCCTTCTTGTCTTTTCTTCTTCGTCTTCGTCTTAACGGAGTCCTGACAGTTCTTCCGCTCATTTCCGTCATAGTCAGAAACTTAGCGTTCTCCGCCCTTTGAGAAAGGTTGATCGTAGGAGTTCTCGCTATTCGTTATTCCGAGTCGAAAGCTTAGAGGCTTTCGGAGACGACTTCTTCGACTTGACTGTATATTGTTCTCTCCTAGATGAGCCTAGGTTAAGACGATGTATTCGTCTAATCTAGACGGCAGAATTTGCTATTGACTAATCGACTTTCGAAACTATTCCTCTATTTATTCAGCGGCTTGTTGACAAATAGCAACGATTAAATAGACCACTTAGCGATATTCTATACGGATACTCAATACGAAACAAGGCAGGTAAGTGATCAGTCAACTATTCCATTTGGATTCTATTATATTCCTGTAAATCCTCAAATAATACTAAAGCCCCTATTAGAGAGAAGTACCTTGGAGACCAGACTTCTCCCTGAGCTGAACCACCACTTCCAAAACTACGAAAGAAGACAAATGAAAAGATAATTACGAACATGGTCCTCAGGTCTTAAAATCATTCTGATATTTTCCCTTAGTGCGCTCCAACGCTCTTTGCTACTTTCCTAAACGTTAAAATTCCACTGATGTGCTCCTAATTTAATATTCTATTAGTTCTTCCGGTGGTTAGCAGACTGCTGTCGGCATCGAGATTGTTCATGCTCGTAAAACAGTCATACAAAACGGTGTCGCACAGAGCTAGGAAAGTGAGGAAGTTCCGGGATCTTCCTGATCTAACTAGCATTTTTATATGCCTTGCCGGTGCGATGCGGGCAACATCCCACGAAGTACCGTTTTCTTGAATGATAATTCCGTCCCTGTTCATCTTCTGCACCCAGAAGACAACTTGTAGCTAAAAGCTTGTTTATTTTACTGTCCACTCTTTGTTGGTAACGAATTGTTCTCTTGTTAAGATGCGTTCGTTGGACTTTAGTTGTTGTCCTCTTCAAGTTGAGGAATAAGAAGTTTTTCCTGATTATTTTGCGTTTGAAATGTTCGCAGTTCGCAGCTGACTGTATTTTCAACCTTAATTTAACGATTTACCGGAAATTTAACGAAAAACTTTCCGATAAAAAAATCGGAAAATAATCTAACGCCCAGAATTTTTGTGCGCACTCCTGCTCCCGATCATGCATGATCGTGATATATCCTACCACAGCTTCTCCCGATGCGGTCCTTGAACACCATAAATTAGGTAGGTACACTTTAATTTAATGGAATATTACTGCGGTTTAAGAATTGTAGGTGGGCAGTGTTGGGATGAGAGCGCGCCAGCAAATTATAACCCAAGTAGAGCATGGACCCTACAAGCCCTCTCTTAATAACACGCCCATTCGATGCGGCCTAATTTGCCGGTGTGCTGCTACCTTCCAACGCTGTCTGCCTTCAAACCAGAGGTACACATTAAACTGTTTGTAATTTAACGAATTTAACGAATTAACGGCATTTTTCATTAAAATGTGGCTTAACGACTCAGCGAAAATTTTCAGAAATTTAACGCAATTTTTTACGGACTACTTTCTCAATAAGTGTAACACTTTTCTTCTTAGTCTTCACTAGTATTGCAGGCGTTACCCTCTTAGGATCAATACTGCTCCTGAAAACTATTAAATTCAGAAAGAATAAACAAAAACAATCCGTTCTAGCATAGCCGTAAATGGCGAGAAGAAATTGCGCTCCAATGCCAATCTGATTGGGTTTGACCTATTCGCTTGTTACCGTGACGGCAGCCTCAGCGCGCGAATCCTTTTTTATTTTTACTTCCAAGCTACTTTTCATACTTTCTACGGCGCATTTAAATTTTTAAATGAAATGCATTTAGAAGCTTGAAAATTCCTCGCTGAACCGCAAGCACGTCAGCGAATCCATTAACTATCAAATACTGCCCTGGCCCGCTCGCAAAATATGTCTACCCTCACTTGGCTCTGCTTACCCCGAAATACTTTTGTTTGTTTCCTGGAACCGTCGAGAAGAAGAGAATGTTTTTGGCCGCTAGACATATTTTAACCCTTTCACGACACGCGCGATTTTCAGGTGACTGCCGTATGGAACAGCGCACATTTTTCCCGCGCGTTGATTTTTTCTATACTTTTATTTGTATTATTTGTTAGATATGAAGAATAGTAACAAATGAAGTTTCCCATGACTTTCCCGTGACTACCTTGACCGTAGCTATAGGTGGATTCATTGATTAAAATTGTACTATCAAATCTTCTTCTTCTTCTTCTTCTTCTTCTTCTTCTTCAGCGTTTGTCCCGCTTAGTTGCGGGGTCCGCTTTCCTGGAATGTTGGCGCTATTTCTTCCGATCTAATGCCTGATCAGGGTGCAACCCAGCCATCTTCAAGTCCTGATGCAGAGTATCAAGCCACCGCTGTTTTGGTCGCCCTCGTGGCCGCCTGTCGGGCACATCAAGGTTAAGACCAGTCTTTCGGACAGTGTCACCTTTTGCGCGAAGGACGTGGCCGTACCATCGCAGACGAGCTTCGCGCATCTTCTCAAATATCGGGGTGACACCGAACCTCTGCCGTATGGATTCGTTGCGTACTCGACCCAAACGCGTAACTCCGGCTGTCCACCGCAGCATCTTCGTTTCCATTACGCTGAGGCGCCTTTCAATTTCTTTGGTAACGGGCCAGCACTCAGCTCAGTAAATAGCTACAGGTCGGACGACTGCTCTGTAGATCTTCGACTTGAGGCGCTCTGGTATCTTCTTGTCGCAGAGCACTCCCGTCAGAGAGCGCCATTTGGACCACGCTGCACTCACGCGTGAGTTGGCTTCAACGAATAAACCGCCATCGGACGCGATTGCTGATCCCAAGTACTCGAATACCGAAGTACGTGGCAGCTCAATGCCATTTACCTTAATGGAGCTGGACTTCATCAGTCGTCATATACTCGGTTTTCTTGACATTAAGTTTGAGTCCAAATCTCTCCAAGCGATCGCACCAAGCTTGTACCTGCCGCTGGAGTTCAATCTTATCTTCGCTAGCAAGCATTACATCATCAGCATAAAGCAACGTCCAAGGGACTGGCTGCTGAAGATCACGCGATATGGCATCCATAAAGACGACGAAGAGTAGTGGGGAGAGCGCAGACCCTTGATGTAAAAATTGTACTATCAAATATGTGATGATTTTCCATGAACTTTTTTTATGATGGTGTCCGACGACATCGTCGGACATTGTCCAATGCGGCAAAAAAAAGTGTCCGACGACATCGTCGGACAATGTCGTGAACGGGTTAAATAATTTGCGAGAAAAGCTAACAAAAAATTGTTAAGCTACTTCTCCTGACCGTTAACATTCTACTGATATTCTTTTAATTGTGTTCAGATTAGTTCTTTCGGCGAAAATAGACTCCAAGAGCTTCAGACATGGGCCGGTCAAGGACTAGTGGCATTGGTTGAACACTGGCACAACATAGTAAATATCGTTCCTTCTCCTCACATTCTAGTTCAAAGTTCCATCAGCATCAAGCGTTTGCAAAAAATTACAATCTTTTAAACTTAGAGAAAGTATTTACGCAACATATTTATGATCACATCTGTTTTTGAAGTGCTCAGCAGGTTTTTACAATGTTTTAGAAATGGACACTTTGCTGCTTGGTACGATTGTAATGCACTGTGCCTTGAATGGGCTTGGGATTCTCGCAAATTCGTTGCTGCTGTTTCTGTTGGTGAAGAAGACTCCTAAATATCTCACTACGTATTCAATACTCATCTTTAATTTCGCCGTTTGCGATCTACTCACTTGTATTGGTACACTATTCGTGCTACAAAGGTAAAATATGTTAAACAGTCTGATTGTCAAATAGAATACATAAATTGAAACTTAACAGAGACTCATAAATCTTGTATGTAAAATATGTTGAGCAATTATCCCATAAGGAAGCTAGCGCTGACTGAGTATAGAATTCTGCTAAGCCGCCTGTTTTATAATGGGTTTAATTATTTGCCTTCTTGAACCACTTGTGTTTCTTATATACCACAATGTCTATCGCAACGATATAAAGTGCCTGAGGGGGAATCATATGAGTGACTCTAAAGCAGACTTTTCGAACAACGCAGCCAAACGGGCTCTTTAAAATAAGAGACGTGGACCTTGAATATACAAGTGCGTATTGAAAATATAATACATAACATTTTATAAATGAAACATATGAGACACAAAGGGGAGGAAAAGTGAGAAAATCTTAAAATGTTCAACACTCTAGAATGTTAAAAATGTTTTGCGTCACTCATTTTTTCGATTGCGCCAAATTTGTTCTGAAAAGTGTTCTGAAACCATCTATCGATATTCTATTGATATTGATTAGGTTTTAGGTTGACCTATTACCTACGTATACCAAAAAATGTCGTGATATGATGGCCGATAAAATTGTGGTCGACGCCAAGCAAGCTCGACTGCTTCTGCTCTACGAATTGAGGAAGCACGCCAACTGTCGCGATCTGCGAACTCTTCAGCTTCTTGGCCAACCGCGGGCGTCCAGACTCGCTGTGAACTCCGATGAGGAGCTCCTCGCGCGGCCCGCCCGCCTCCTCCGATATCAAACCGGCCACAGAGCGTGCGCACTCAAGCGGGTTCCAGCGCCCGTGCACAGTAGTGTTTCAGTCAACGAGTGCATCGACCACCTTTGCGACGTCGCTCTTTCAACACTATTTCCACTCAGTTCAGCCGGAGCTCTCCCTCGTGGCCTAGCCACTACCTCGCCCTCGTTAATACACTGCCTGATTGGCGGGCGGATAGTGGTTCTACCAAAAAGGACCGATGGGGTTAAGATGCGCCGCACTGTCGGTCCATGGAGCGTCCATCCTCTGCGCCTCTGTCCTATTGCCCCATTCCATTTGTTCTGTCCTTCTACACTCTGTCTGACGATGGGCGTCCAATAAACTTGCACTGATCTTGGGAGTACATCTCAGTAGTGCGGTGAGTCCAGTTATTACATGGTGTTCCGGTATTGTTGTAGTTGTGTACTTATTGGGTTGGATCTTGATAAAGCCCCACGCGGTGTTCGCAGGAGGGACCCAGCGCTCAGAGCAGCTATCTGCGCGTGGCCCTCCACGTGAGCAGAGCGTGCGCAGTGCAAGTCTACTGGGCAATCACTACAGTTGTTAGTCTCCCTTTTGGTCTTGGTTACCTGCGGCCAGGGGTTCCTGATGGGACAGAACAGAACATCGTGACGAACGGAGCGGACCGAAGGAACCCCACACTACAGAAGAGCTCAGGCAAGGACATGGGGCCACTACACTTTCCCGTTTTGTGGCAACCAAAACGGCCAAGGCCAAGTCCTTTTGCCCCCTTGCGTTGGTGTAGCATGTCTATAGCTCCAGTGAAGCGGTTGTGCCGTTAACAAAACCCCACCACCCAATCACCACCAGCACCACTAGCTGACCAAATAAGCGCCTTGGGAAGGCGTGGACATATACCCCATGGATACCGCATAATTTCAGCGGCCACCACCTAAACTTGCGCAGGAATGCATGTATGAACATCTCAACTTTCCGGTTGAATTTTATTTGGCTCGAGAACTTGATCACAACGCGGCTATTCACTAGTAGATTCTGCAAACACAACTGTCACTGGCGATTTCTACTGCAGACAAATGGGTTGCGACAAAGTAGCCCTTCGTAGAAAAGCAAGGCAATATAATATTCATTCACGAAAACGTGCGTCTATACTTTGGGGGAGGGATGTCTCAGGAAAAGTCCGTTGTTTTGGATGTCATGTTCTGGCCCATCCACCATATTCACCGAACATGGATCTAACAGACACCGGACCTCATCTGTGACATCATCTGTGTGTTCATCTGTGCTTGAAGATTGCGAGCAAATTAGAAGGTGCATCGATGATTTTTTTCATAAAAACTCTAAGAATTGTATAAAAGTGGCTCTTACAGATTTCTCGATAAATGATAATATGTTACAGATAATAATAGTGCCTATCCTTAGTACTTGTTGAATGTATTGTAAGAGAGAAATAAATTTGAGCAAATTGCTGAAGTGGCCGGAGACTTTTTGAACAAAATATTACTTCCAAAACTCTAATATATTTTTTGTGTTATCTATCTGTATACTTGGTAACCGCTGGAATTTTCAGAATCATAGCCGATGGCTACGGTCTCTACTATGTGTCGTATGGTCCTTGCAAATTCTTTGAGCCAATAATCTGCTTTGCAGGGTGAGTTGTTATAGTTTTTATTTTCCTAACACTTTTGTGGTGCTTTTTAAGAGCTCCTTCTATGAACTGCAATACGCATCGTAGACCAAGGAAGAAGATAGATTATCCGGCCTTTCCCTTTCATTTCCAGCAGTTGTTTTGCACTGCTATGTCAGACGAAGCAGTCGCTTTATCTAAACTAAATGACTGTGATCTACGCGATGAAATAGAGAAGATGAAGCATTTCGTTATTTGCCCAAATACTATGTCTGTCAGAAAAATTCAAGTTGATGTGCTTTGTGACAATGAAAACACTGGTGCTGCTACCGGTGGCCAAACTGGCAGAGGCGATCCCTGGCACTAGCGCTCCTTGTTGCTTCATGGGCACTAGGAAGTGGACGAGAGACTCACGCAATTGCTCCTTCTGGACACACAGCAAACTCCACGAGGTTTATTACAGTGCGTACTTACCGAAGGACACCACACACAGGGTAAGAATAGAAAGTAATACTAGTTTCTCTTGGTCATATTGAGTGGGCTTCCTCAAAAAGTTGTTGTTTTGCACCTCAATTTCGTACACCGACACAACATTATTCTTAGATCATGAGCGGATGTGCTCTAATAGCGATCTGAATTTTGTTGTGATAAAAATTTTGATTTCAGAAAGCACGCTCGAAAATGCTTGAAATTCAGCTACGCTGCGAATGTCAAACGTAGGGCTTTAAACACTACGAATATATTCAGTCTACTTAAGGCATAGTAAACCTACAGTTTCAATCTTTTTGAATCTGTTGCTCTTGTTCTCTCTTCGTAGAAGAAAATGGATATATTCAATTGAATATAATATAGAAGGTGCAGAACAAGTTTGCTCGCAAGGTTCTCTTTTGACTTCTGATATTCCGAATACCAAAAGCATCAACAATGACACATAAAGCCAAATATCCCGATATCGGCCCTGGAATCTCGCCACAAAGTATTTAATTTCTTTACTGTGCATAAGCTACGCCCACATTTCGCTTCTGCTTCTAGGCCTAATCAGTTTTTTTTTAACGAAAAGTTTCTTACAGAGTGTAGCCTGAAAAGCTCTCTCCCTCGTCCAAGAACCAGGTAGCGAGCAACCTCTTTCACTTTATAGTTGAAAATTGCTAACCAGGGAAGGGTCTCAGGTGTAGGTCTGAACGGGATAAATGGATAACACTACGAGAATCTCCACCCTTCATTTAGTAGAAAAGCATGGTTCGTTTTTGCTGAGTCCTTGAACCAAAAGAGCTACGGGCCCTCGAAGGCGGGGGTATAGTAGCGCACCGTCAGCACGTGCGCGCTTGCATGCGTGCGCGCGCTGTTGCATGGGACGCGGCGAAAGGCTCTCTGGCGAGCGAGTCGGTTGCTCAGGAGGGTGCGCAGCTGCTTCAAAGGTGCCACACCAGATGTTCTACTCCCGTGTTGTGCACTAATTTTGCACTTCTTCATAACCGCTGCCTCCTTCACCAATTTCCTTCCTACACATCTCCTACACATTTATTTCACTCTAAATTGCCAAAAGGGTAAGACTCGGGATCAACACGCAATGACTCCGACAGCCCTACTCACCCGTACTTCCTGTAGCCTACCATGTCTGACGAAATTTCAAAGCCAATGTCAGATTCATGATTAGCACCGCAAATAACCACCATGGGGAAGTATGAGCAAAATCAGTGATTATGACCTCGACAGCTGTACTCACCCGCACCTGCTGTAATCTGTACTGCTGAAAGGTCACTGTTTACCATTCGCTTAAACATACAAAACGTTGTATAACACAAAAAGTGAGAAAAGCGGGTGAGGCACAGCTCAAGGCAAACCTTTATTTGAGAATTTAGAGTGGAATAAATATGTAGGAGGTGTGTAGGAAGCGATCTGATTTAAACCGACATCAAGGCATTATTGTACTTTCACGACTCCAGAGCTCGAAGAGGTCGAAAAAAATGTTTCGTCCAAACCTCTCCCAGGGAGGTTACTTGGGATGCCGATCACGAATCTCACATCCGTTTTGAAATTTATGTCAATTACGGTGGGTTACAGCAGGTACGGGTGACTAAGCTGTCGAGGTCATGAAGTGTTGATCACGAATATGGGGTTTTTATCACGAATCTGACCCTTTTGGCAATCTAGAGTGAAATAAATGTGTAGGAGATGTGTAGGAAGCAAATTGGTGAAGGAGGAGCGATATGAAAAATGCAAAAGTAGTGCATAGCACGGTGACCAACACCTGTTCTAGCACCTTTGAAGTAGCCCCGCACAGTGTTGAGCCACCGACTCGCTCGGCAGAGAGCCTTTCGCCGCGTCCCATACAACAGCGCGCGCATGCACGCACGCATGCACGTGGGCACGTGCTGACGGTGCGCTACTTTCAATGGGTACTTTCGAGGGGCCGTAGCTCTTTTGGTTTAAGGACTCAGAAAAAACGAAACATGTTTTTCTACTATATGAAGGGTGGAGATTCTCGCAGTACTATTCATTTCCCCCGATCAAACCTTCGCCTGAGACCCTTCCCTGGTAAGCACCTTCAGCCTTCCTTAACCCTTTCTTGACATTGTCCGACGTGACACTTTTTTGCCGCGTGGGACAATGTCCGACGAACACCATCATAAGAATAGTTCATGGAAAATTATCAAGCATTTAATAATAAGTTACTGATGAATGAGTCCACTAATATCTACGGTCGAGATGGTCTTTGGGAAACTTTATTCGTTAATGTTTTTCATAGTTAACAACTAGTACAAATAAAGTAATTCAAATAATCAGCGCGCGGAAAAACTCTTCCAGTGCGGCAGTCACCCGGAAATCGCGCGTGTCGTGGAAGGGTTAATGTGTGGACGAATGAGAAGCCGCGTTAGTATTTCGTTGCTAAGGAATACGATTTTATGGACAGCAGTTGCCGGATTCATGAACGCGGCCGAAGGTAAATCCTACCCCCATTTACCTCGATGGCCACTTACCCGCCACTTTCCCTAAACTTACCCCTGCTTCTGATTCATGACGGCCAAAGCAAGGGTTTTGCTTCACTGGCAATTTCTGACCCAATCCCTTCGCTGGACCGCTGCCAGCTCTGAGCTGGCAAGGGGCCAGCAGAGGGATGCATTGGTCAGAAATTGGCAGCGGAGCAAAACCCTCGCCTTGTAGGTAATAGTTTCCCTACGCGCTAAAGGGGTAGCATTTACCTCGACACTTACCTCGGGCTTTCCCAGCCGCGCGTTGATGAATCGCGCGTAGGTGGATAGTGGGGGTAAATCCTGCACTTACCCGCAGGTACATAAGTCGTTCATGAATCCAATCTCAGATGACTTTGCATGTTGATTTTGTTGTTGAGTGCCTTTTTGTTCTATAGCTGGGTTTCTTTGCCTTCAGTTTTTTGCAGATCTTTGTGTTGTTGTCACTGTACAATGCTTGACAACGATTCCGTTATGCAAATAAACATAGATATATATTAAAGTTATTAACTGGCATTTTTGTACCAATGACATTTTCTGAATTGATCTTTTAGAACCAGCTTTATGCTACACTGTTACGCCCACTCCTTGTGGAGTTTATTGTTCTCGTTCTCATACCGCTACTATATACTGAGTAATAAAACACCAAAATCCCGAACAGTTATTATAATTATTGTGCTTATTTATTCACCATCGGCATTTCAGTTTGTGAGTTTTACTTAACATCGTAGTCTTTGTAGGGCTGAGGAATGACGTTGTTTGATGACCGTTACTTTGCAGTAGCACATATTGTATATAAAACGATGACAATCAGATATAAGATGGGCCACTTTAGTTTCCATACACTCATTAAACTATTTTTCAAACATGAAGTTGTTCGGTGAGTCTTCAGCTGCGTCGAAGCGTGAACAAGACGATGAAAATCCAGCTTTCTGCCCACTTACTCGATTCAAGTGTTCTTCCTCTGCTAACGTATGTCGCAAAGGTCTGGGCTCTTTAGGCCTATGTTATACTTCAGCGACGCGTCGGCGACGCTGTGTTGCGCGGGCTGCTATGCACAGCGTAGCGGCCCTCGTAACACTGTCGCCAACGTCGCAGACAACAGCGTCGCTGAAGTATAACATAGGCCTTAGAAGCAGATTGAACACACGATCAATGTTACGCAAGAGTGATACTCAGAGTGACACTGTTTCCGCAACTGAAAAGAGAAACCCATGAACATCCTTTAAAGATTTTCAAGGAGCCTGATGTTGTAGAGCATGAGACGAGGAGCATAGATGTGCTTTTCGTTTTTGCTACGGGCCACTGTGTGATCCGAAAACCGTCGAAAGGCAGAGCCAAGCAGTGCAGCGTTGGCCGGGTGGTTAGTGTTAAGGATTCCTGAGCACGACGTCGACGGTTCGGGCCGAGACCTATGCAAATTGCTGCAGTGGGTCTGTATCTTCCCACTATCATGAAATCATTTACGTTTTTTCACTTTCACACTATTATGAACATTCTCTTTTGCACACTCCATGCAATAGTATATGTTGCAGCGAGACGAGCAATAAGCGAGATGTAGAAAACATTTCGCAATAAAAGACTATTTGAGAACTCTACCGGCGTTCTCAACGGAAAATGCTTTCATATTGATCGGTAACATTTAGTGATCTGTGTTCCAACATGGTTTTCGTGCGAGATATAAGAAGCTTTCTTCCATCATACTTATTAGTGGGTTTGAATTCGTGTTATTGCCATTATTGTTAGGTTATGTTTGTTGTTATCCTTATTAAACATATATTTGACAGTAGTTTACTGGCACACGAATTATGATTGTGCTGACTCGTGTTCAAGCAAGGTCTTCGCAAGAAAGTAACATAGTACATCAACAGTATATCAATTGTGAACACGATGTAGACGACCATAGGTGTATATCAAACGCAGACACTTTCGAAGAACGTATATATGAAAACGATGTCCATAGAGGTCGCAGTTTCTACGCAACTACACCTCCCCGTGTGATATACTAATGCATGTAGTGTGCAGCAGAGAACGTTCACAATAGTGTGAACATGAAAAAGCTCTTACGGTTTCATGATAGAGGCAGAAAATGCAAATTCACAGGAGCAATTTGCGTGGGTCTGGGTCCGCACCCCCAATCTCCTGCCCAAGAATCCTCAACGCTCACTACCCATTCGACCAACTCGGCACTGCTGGTGGACGGCATCTCGGCAATCACAAGAGGTGGCCTTGCCACAGTTTTTTTTATTCGTTTTCGGTCCGCAGCAAACCGAACACACTTCTGTGTTCCTCCTATTATGCTCTACAGCATCATGTAGGTCTCGTTGAGAAGTATGGGGGCAGTTCATGGGCTTCCCTCTTTAGAGAAGGCCTCTAACACCTCTAGAGAACCGAGCTTTGTCGACTTTCGAAAATCGGAGACGCTATATCATGGGCCAAGTCGTCGGGCCAAAATTACGTGGGTTTACACTGCGCTTTGCAGACTCCATTTTGACGACAGCCTTCACCGACTGGGTTCTGCGGTAGGTCGAGCGAACACCTCTACATCCACCAACGTGTTTTCGGATTTCTTTGTGAAATCCTTGAACGAACGATATGACGCTCCCGTTGTCCACCGAGCGAGGAGGGCTCACTGAAGCACTCTGGCACGCGACAGGGACGAATAGAAACGTCTCGAGCAGCTTAGGGAACGGCATTTCACAGGTGTATAGTCGACGTCCGGGGGGACAAATTTCTTTAAGTGATTAGGTGCCGCCATCCGTATTTGAGTTAAAAAGGGGGCAAGCTCTGCTGTATGTTACAGTTCAACGCTTTTTTGTTTTTGTGAACAACTGAGTGCTAGATGCGGAAATGCACTCTATTATTTTTGCTCTTTTAGGAATTTACCCAGAACCTACTTGCAAGGTAGATGCCTTAAATTATTCAGCAACTCCTTCTACTCCTTAACACTACTTAACAATCACTCTACTCTATTGCTCTAAGAATAAACATGTCATCAGCATGAGCAGTGTAGTGCAAAACAACGTCTCTAGTTCAAGAAAATGTTTCTTGATCTTATTTTGCGTTTTTAAGGAGCTATATGGACCACCTTTCAGGTCACTTTCTCTTTCGCTAGCGATAGTGTTGATGATGTGAGAAGGGTTATTTCTGTAAAATTCGACTACGACATGGTGTATGGCAGCGTCAGCGGCATTCTGAATATCATGAGCTGGAAGCCACTATTTACGGTTCTCCACATGTCTGTACCAATTATTCCGGCATATATCGCGATTCTTATCTTGAGAAGAGCTACAATATTGAAACTGAACAGCCTGAGGAACATGTCAGAGCACTGTCGTCTGATTCATACTCAGCTGCTCAATGTGGCTTTCTGGAATCATTTTCATAATTCGTCGTTAAGATCTTATGAATGAAAATTGTGAAATTATTATTTAGAAAAACTACCGGCAGGTGTATGAAAAAAGATTTCAAGTAGTAACAGAACATGTTTTGTTTTTGCCCAATTCTTGAGGAAAACGAGTAAGAGGGTGTAATGGTTAAGGATCCACAGCGCCGAGCTTACCACGGCGGCGCAAGGGTCTCGTCTCGTGGACTGGGTAGCGCGGTGGTAGAGGTGGTGCGCCGTGGTCGTTAGGGCGAGGGTTCAGTTCTCGAGCTCCGTTGGGCTTTTGTACTCTCACTACAGTATCGGATTTCCATATCTGAACTTTTTGGAGTTTGCTGATGCTGATTATGCCTTCACTGGTTAGTGGCGTCATGACTTCGGTACAACCCTTTCTAGTTGAAACTCGTGGTCCTCTTCTTCCACTACCTCCAACTTCTCCATTTCGTCGATTTCCAGCTGTCGCAGTCCGAAATCCTGTAGAATACTTGCAATCCTTACCGCCTTCTTCATCTCGTCTCTCGAAAGAACATCATCCAGTAGAGGTCTAAACTTCACACTCGAGGTTAGGAGACAGTGCAGAGGTGGTGTTAGCAGCAGCTTATTATGACCGCGCGACTTCGTAAGCATAGCAGAGGCGACTATATTGATCGAGGTGGTAGGTCAAGTTGAACATCATGAGGTGCCTGCAGCGGAAGGAAATAGGTTAGGTGGCGCAATGGTAGAGATGCTGCTTCATGATTGTGACGTCGAAGGTTCCGCTCCCGAGCGCTCCTAGGGCCTCTACAGAGTCTCGCGGCAGCACCCCGAGAACTCGTCCATATCGCTCCCCCCGCAGCGGGACCCACGCTGCTACTGTGGTGGAAGCCGCGGCGGGGACGAATTGTCGTGGAGCCGCCGCTCACCAAGGTTCCCGAGGGCTGCAGTGGTTCACAGCGGCTCTCACCCGCAGTGCCAAGAGCTGCGGGTGAGACTCGCCGGGGGCTTGGATGGATTTGAAGCTTGTGGGAGGGGTTTTCATTGTGTTTCGGGGCGCAAAATGGCTCGGAGGGGGCCACCATGTGAGACAGCCCTACTAAAACATTCCTGGCTTAAACAACCCTAACTTTTAGGTAGAGATGTATAAAGATGAGGGATAAAGGCCGGCGCCAGTCAATCTTTTTACGGGATTCGTCACGCATTATACTTCCACAAGATATCGTGGAGGCATTTTGAATTCGTATTTGGCCTTATACAAGGTGATCTGCAGTGTTCAGCCTATGAACAAGTCAGTGTTCTATCCTTCCCGGTAATAGTTAACCAAGCTCGGACGAATGAATGACCTGGTTAGCATGGGCTGAAGATCCGAACCAAGAACTTGGGGCTGGGTGCACTCCAACAGCCGGCACCTCCTAGCAGTTTGAAACGCTCAAAAAATTCTTTTCTAGTACGATGCTTATCTTGCTTTCCAAGTGATTACTATTACGCTTACTTATGGAAAGAATTCGGACTATAATTTGGTAAATCTGAAATCGTTTTCTCAGAAATGCTTCATAAGAGAGCAGTTAACATCAACAAATATGCTTTAACACATTTGCTTAAACCTGGAGCGGCTGGTGTAGAGGCTATATGTTGTTACGGGATGTTTTGTTGTGAACAAAACTCTTGCGCCAGGCGGGGCTCGAACCCGCATCTTCTGCTTTTCGGGCAGCGATGTTCGCCTTACACCACCGGCGCTGTTTGACCGCACGTAACATCCGCGATATCCTCGAGGTCTGTCAGCACCCACCCGTGATACGGGATGGGCCGGCCGCTGATATCAGCATGGAACCGGTTAAGCTGAGGACCCGCCTGGCGCAAGAGTTTTGATCGCAACAAAACATTCTGTAACAACCAACAAATATGGTTACCGTAGAACCTTACGAAAAGGAAATTGAATGTGTTAAGGATCTACACTAGTCTTTGGGGGGGGGGGGGATTGAAGGCTTCTTGCTTTTGTTCACTCGGATCTTACTCCTTCGATTAAGGGAGGAGACTCAAAGCGAAAAGGCTCCCATTTCTAGGATACTCTAAAATGTGAACAACATCATACCTATCCTACTGTAGCTGATGCTAATTCCTCTAAGGACATTAACGGGGGTGCAAAACATCCCTGCCGGCCAAGGTACGCAGTATTGCGTACAGTAACCTTGCAGCGCCGCACCACCTTGTCATGGCGGGTCCGCGGCACTCGCAAGACTTTGCTGCCGACCGTACACTTTTACCATAGTATCGGATTTCCATAGGGATTGCCATATCAATTTTTTGTGGAGTTTGCTGCGGTAATCCCTTGTCGACATCTTGCGATACACCAGCAATGTCCGCAATGTGGAAAAGGCGATGATATATGATTACGAGAGAAAATGCCCGAACCGCGCCGCGTCTGTTTCGGTGCGAGAAAATGCCCGCAACCAGGGGAGAAAATGCCCGCGACCAGGGGAGAAAATGCCCGCAACCAGGGGAGAAAATGCCCGCAACCAGGGGAGAAAATGCCCGCGACCAGGGGAGAAAATGCCCGCAACCAGAGGAGAAAATGCCCGCAATCAGAGGAGAAAATGCCCGCGACCAGGGGAGAAAATGCCCGCAACCAGAGGAGAAAATGCCCGCAATCAGAGGAGAAAATGCCCGAACCGCGCCGCGTCTGTTTCGGTGCGAGAAAATGCCCGCAACCAGGGGAGAAAATGCCCGCGACCAGGGGAGAAAATGCCCGCAACCAGGGGAGAAAATGCCCGCAACCAGGGGAGAAAATGCCCGCGACCAGGGGAGAAAATGCCCGCAACCAGAGGAGAAAATGCCCGCAATCAGAGGAGAAAATGCCCGCGACCAGGGGAGAAAATGCCCGCGACCAAATATCTGTGGCCACTGAACGGTTTTCGATAGGGTCCTCTACAACAACCACTACAACAAAACACATGGTAATCACGTGGACAGGAATACGGTATTTTTCTCATGCCGTCGAGTAAAGGGCATGAGAAATCGTGGGCGTAGCAACTGAAACTGTGGCACCATCACTTGGATTCCCTAACAGACCTCATGGCCTTACCGTGATAGAGAAGCTTTGGAGAATACGAGGAAAGATTCTCGTTGCACAGTTAACAGGCATGCTCTGCGGTAAAATTATTACCAACGGGGTTTAATGTGAAAAGAACACTTGAAAACACTGAAAGGAGCGAATTAGCGTTTTCGCCCAGATCTCAATTTCTAGCACGTAAAACTAGAAAACAAGCACATCAACGGAACCTGGTAACTTAGAATTACTTTCGAAGCATTGAGCTGCGGAGCTGTAGGCCACCTCAATTTTCGAATTTCTTTTTAAGCCACATGAACTCCACATGGAGTGATCAGTGAGGTACATGCACTTCAAAGTCATGAGAAGTAGAAAATGAAAAAATGGTAGAACTTATTTCGGAAATTATTTACAAATTGGGTTTTAGGTTTTACTGAGGTTTTACTGAGTCTTTCAGATGAAGCCTTCATTTTTGACCAATCATTTCCTTCTTTTCTAGAACTGGATTTGAACATAGATATTTCATCATTCATTGCTTTTCAAGCGATTTTCATCTGATACACCGTTGATATCGTGAATACTTTTAGTGCCTTTTTATTAAAGTTTTTCTAGGGGAGGATTTCTACTTTGATTCGCTTTGTTGCTGTTTTTTAGCACCTCGCCAAAAATCTTTCAAGCCACCTTATCGAAATATTATATTATAAATATTCAAACATGAAATTTTGCGATCAACTTCTTATTAGAGCTTTGGTAGGAATGAAATGTTGCAGAAATAGACCATTGTATAGTAATAACGATGGTCCGGTTAAGGCTCCCCTAATGTACGGTTTTTTCCACAGTTTCAAACTTTTCTTAGTTTCCTAAGTGGTGGTTACCGCTCAATGTAGCTTTCTTTATTACGGCGCTTTTGCTATTCACCACATGATGGTGTGCTATAGATTCTTCTCGTCGACCCGAGAATTTTCTCCCCTGATCGCGGGCATTTTCTCCCCTAGTCGCGGGCATTTTCTCCCCTGGTTGCTGGCATTTTCTCCCTATTTCGGGCATTTTCTCCGCACGCAACGCGCGCCATTAGACTCGGGCATTTTCTCCGTAGACCATGATATATGAAACTTTCACGCCAATATATGGTTATCGTTGTCAAAGTTAGAAATTTTGAAGTGCGTTCAACATGAAGCAGCGGCAGGAAGCTAGAGAATTGCTTCGTATGCAATTTATTAGTGTCGGTGAGTGACTGCCACCTTAGTGTACCCATAAAGTAGGAGGGGACCTTATTATCTTCAACATGACCTAGCACCTAGTTCAATATTGTCGCCTCTGCTATGCTTACAAAGTCGCGCGGTCATAATAAGCTGCTGCTAACACCACCTTTGTACTGTCTCCTAACCCTCGAGTGGTTATTCAATTACTGACACTGGAGAGTGGATCTGTGCTGAATGATGTTCCTTCGAGAGACGAGATAAAGCTGGCGGAAAGAATAGCAAGTATCCTACAGGATTTCGAGCTGCGACAGCTAAAAAATCAACGAAGTGGAGAAGTTAGAGGTAGTGGAAGAAAAGGAGCAAGAGTTTTAACCAGAAGAGGATTATGCCGGAGTCACGACGCCATTAACTAGCCAAAAAGTTCAGATATAGAAAGCCGATACAATGGTGAACGTGCAAAAGCGCGGCGTAGCCCGGGTGCTGAGCTCCCGACGTTACAAAGATGGAGCAACACCTCTACCACTGCGCCACCCAGCCCACGAGACCAGCTCGTTGTGCTGCCGTGGTAAGCTCGACCCTGCGAATCCTTAACCATTACACTCTCCTACTCATTCGCCTTGAGGATTCAGCAAAAACAAAACATGTTCTGCTACTACTTGGAGGACGGATATTCTTCCTATAGTATTCGCTCTTACCGTTCAGGCGTTCCGTTGAGACAATTCCCTTGTTAGTCCAAAATTACACAGTAATACGGAAATATTGTTTGTTGATCTGTTGTTAACCTCACAGAATTTTGATGAAACCTCTTACCTTAGCACCATCTATGTGCGGATGTGAGCCACTTCATGCTGGTCAGGTTAGTATGATTTTTGTTTGCCCCTGCAGAAGCACTGGTGAAGTTGGGAAATCCGCTTCAGAGGAAATGAAATAGCGCTTCACAGCTACAGAGCCGAAACGAGAACTGAGCTGAAAATTGTAGCTCATTTTAAATGCTGTATTTATAGGCGCTCACCTACCATGCATGCTTGCCCATCTTCTACTTGATCGCTGTTGTGGGCTACTTGGTTGGTCAGCTGGACATCTACCACCATCCGATCCTTGAGTTTTCCATCGTTACGGCAGCCATTATTCCGATGTTCAGCCCTCTGACATCGTTTCGATTTGTTCGTCCGTATCGTGAATGGATATGTGACAGGCTGCTTCGACGGCACTGATACGCCTCTAGACGAAATCGTGGAGGTACAACGGCTTCACCAAAAGTAGAATGAATTTATGCCATTTTGCCTACCACTCGTTATTATAATAAATGAATAAACTGATTTTTACGATTTCGCAAACACGAAAAGCTCAAGTGCAAGGGTAGAGTTTGATAATCTTCTTGTACAACACACAGCTGAAAACGTTTGCAGGGGTTACTAATTAGGGTCGCCATCTAAAGAAGTCGCAGGTATAAAATCAAACTGTTTGAGCAGAAATAGCATATTTTAACGTTTCCGGGAGTCAATAAAATGCGTTGCCTAACCCGCAAAATATTTAGATTGTTTCTGCTCACGCGCGGAATTTCATCACTTTACTCCTCTTTCAGTAAGGTTAATTTAATAGTTCATTTAATTGTTCATTACATGCACTCTTGGTGCACTGAAACGTCGCATAGCACTGCAGAAATAACCTTTTGAACTCTTTCAGAAAATTTCAATACACAGCATGCAAGCAAGAACATCGATAAACTAATATACGATAAACTAATAAGTTTTAGAATAGCTGCTAAAAACATTGTCGTAATTCTCTTTCACGCCGCCCACGTTTCCTCTGGAAAAAAGCTTAACTCTTACTTGCGCCAAAAAATAAAAATAAACTCAAATGTAAGCCGATAGTGGTGATGAACAGTTTCTTTGGAACATGGTCTGATTACGAGCATGCAGAAGGGCGTGAGAAGGATAGAGGAATCGCTTAATGACAAACTCACGCTATACTTTATAGTTTTGTTCAAAGACTACTAGAATTCTTGCGAAACTCTTTGAGGGTTTCAGCCTCCCCTGACACGTTAAGCTGACATAAACGTTATTTTGGCAGCGGTATCACCAGTATTACCTGTCGTCCCGCTGATCGTCGAGTTGCTTGAGTGCACCAGCAGCGTATCCGTTCGTTCCTGTCGCGTGCCAGAGTGCTCCAATGGATCCTCTCCGCTCGAGGGATACGAAGAGCGCCATATCGTTCGTTCGAGGTTTTCACAAAGAAGTCCAACCAACGAGTTGGTGGACGTCCTGGGCCCGGGTTCATCAACGAAGGAATAGGTAAATCGCTACCACAGATTTACCTCCTTAACAGAAACTCCTTACTCGGCTCCTTAACAGAAACTTACCGGCCCTGGTGATTCACGAAGGACACAGTGAAGAATGTCACGCCGGTAAATTGACGGCTGTTGCGTATTGGCCGCAGCCACACCAGCCGCCGCTCGTGGGGCGATACAGTGTCATTCGCAACGGCGAAAATCCAGCGAAAGCGCAGTTTCGACGTCTTTCGAAGACACGAGTCACCGCGATAGTGCACCATTTCGAAATCTTCTTTTGGGTTATCGACGCCACTAGAAGCTCGAGGACTTCATTTATTCCCGTATCATTGCAATATCTTAGTATTCGAGCACATAGAGTCTTGTTCCCGTCTGGCCCGCGCCTGCTTTCGTTGTTTATTGTGTGACAGTTTTTTTTGCGTCGTCGTATTTTGAAGATGGAATATGTTTCTGTTTCAGATCTATCGTCATAAGCATATCAGTGCTCCTCCTTCCAGCTTCCAGAGGTAGTGGAAAACGCAAAAGTAAAGGTGGAAAAATAACAAGCTAAATAAAGCACCCTAGAAATGCACGATCAAAGGCGCGTTCTCAGCGAATGTAAATTCTTAAGCAAAGCTCCAAGATGATGCAATAATGGTAAGGATAATGAAAGGAGTGATATGTCCAAGAGCAACTTAACTGGTCACTAGGTGAGACATTAGCAGTGGAGCGTTATCGGTGCTTCACAGCGTCATTACCCCGCTCTCTAACAAGGTAACCGTTATAGCGATTTCCACCTGAAACCTACAACACCGCGCGTTGATAAATCGCGGGATGTGTCGGTTTCGTTGTAAGTTCCTTCGTCACCGGACGGTAAATCGTTGATGAATTCGCGCCTTGGCGCTCTCCTGACATTCTGCGGAATCCAGTCGATGACGGCTCTCGTCCACCGAGTGTCTGCGAAAGGCATTACGTTGGCGGCCCACCTAGCATTCGACAACTTCGCCCATGCGATGGCGTCTGTGGTCTTCGATCGACGAAGCTCGGAACTTCGGCGGCCTTCTCTCGGCGCGTGAATCGTGAAAGTAGCAGAGGTATGTTTTCTTATTTGAGTGCGAGCCGAGTCTGACAAAGGAGTGAAGCGTATATCTGAACGGGGGGAGCAAGTCATATAGGGAGAATCCTCACCCTCAGTTAGTATAAAAATGTGTTTATTTTTTGCCAAGTCGTTAAAGCCAATGAGTAGGGGGTCCTTGAAGTCACAATGGAATATGGCGCATCACGAGTTTTGGGGATCTTGTACGTGGGCGATGCCTCTGCCGGCAAGCGGTTCGGAGCGCAGTGGAAGTGGGGCTGCTTCATGCAAGGAAGTTCGGGAGTTCGGTTCTTGTGCGCTGCTGCATTTCGACTGACTGGTTGAGATTTGGGGAATTCTGATGTCTATACCATTTTGAGACGTTTTTTTCACATTTTCTAGCTGTACGCTGTGGTATTCAACACGATGATGTAGAAATGTTCAACATCAGTGATACACAGGTACAAAGGGCAGGAAGCAGCACTTCGACTGACTGGTTGAGACTTGGGGGACTCTGATATCTATACCATTTTTAGACGTTTTATGCCTAATTTTCCAGCTGAATGCTCAACATCAAAATGTGAAACGAGGTGTGCATCACGCAAATTGACCTAAACAGCCTTCGATACGCTCTTTCCCTCATCTTTGCCTGTCACCTGGAAATCAGAGGTCTGATGAAGGTTTCATAACACCTAACGTCAACAATCTCCGCCGATGCCCGTGTAGTGATCCACCTGCTTACGCTGAAGTGTGGCCCACCTTTAGACTACGAACTTCGAGGAAAAGAAAGCAAGCTGGCCGAACGGATGGCCAGCATACTGAAGGACTTCCAAGGTGTTGAGCGTTTATACATCATTACGTTGAGTAGCTTTTTCATTGTGTTGTGGTTAGAAAACCGGTCAGTAATAAACAAGTCGCAAGAAAGGTACTCCTACTGTCATTGGTCCATGTATGGAAACAGATTGTGAGGGTCTCTTTATACTCTTCCGTATTCTGCCCAGTGCTGCTTCCTGCTCTTTGTACTTGTGTATCACTGATGTTGAACATTTCTACATCATCGTGTTGAATACCACAGCGTACAGCTAGAAAATGAGCAGAAAACGTCTCAAAATGGTATAGACGTCAGAATTCCCCAAATCTCAACCAGTCAGTCGAAATGCAAAAATGCAGCAGCGCACAAGAACCAAACCCCCCCCCCCCCACCTTCCTCGCACGAAGCAACCCCACTTCCACTGCGCTACGTGCCGCTTGCTGGCAGAGGCATCGCCTGTACTATACATAGGATCCGATCGAAAATGTTCTGATGATTGGATGATTCGGATAAGGGCGATTTTGCGGATCCCGGATTTTTGGATGGTTCGGATAAGAGCGAATTTGCGGACCCCGAATTTTTGGATGATTCGGATAATGGCAATTTGGCGGACCCCGGGTTTCGGATATCCGACTTATTAAAGCAAGATGCAGGTTATCAGAACACTACCGTTCCTTAAAGAGGAACTCATCCTTTACAACAACAGTGCATGTAACGAAAGACTCTCACTTCTCGTCAAGGAAGGAAATATAAAAGGGCATTCCAAACAGGGATGTGCGAAATTTCGGCTTCCGTGTTCCAAATTCCGGTTTTCGGCCGTTTTCAGTCCCTCTGTTCCGTTCCGTGTTCCTCTCTCTTTTGGGCCAGAAGACGGATCGGAAATGGTGACTCATCACTAATTGATTGCTTTGCTCTGCCTTCATTCACCTCTTCAACATAAACGAAAGGCTGAAGAAAGAGATTAACCTATGCGTTTGTAATTGTGCTGCTTTCAAACCGGTGGTACACCCTGATGTCTAAACACTTACCAAATTGGATTCTTTTTTCTTTTCTTGAAACGATGTGCTGTCGAATAGCGTAGGTCCACAAAGATTTCATGAGTGTTTAAGTTAGGAGGAATCAAATTCCTTATCCGAAGCACGCTTATCTTTTTCTCTAGTATTTTTAGGTTGGGAGCACCAAATCTAGAAAGAGTTCTATAGGCACTCTTAGGTTGCTAATAATGCGCTCCATGAGGGACACTGGATCTATCCTAGTCGGAGGAGGGCATGCGGTATCTTGCCTCTCCAATCCCCTCCGCTGAGTTTGTTTCAGAGCTTCAACTACTGCCAAGTGATACAACGGTACTCATGCGAACTCAGAGCGTGGGTGTCGTATCGTGGGTGCTGAACGCAACAACCTCAACTCTGCCCCTGTAACCTCAACTTTGCCCCTCATAATTAAGATAGATTTGGGACATTCAATAAGACCAGTTAAGTGCTATAAGTGGCGAGACCTCTGGCGTCTTATTCGACAGCTGGATTCACTGCATTTAAACACCTTCTTCCTATATACAGAAAGATTTTGCACAAACTTCGATTTGTTACACTAGTAATGTTTGAAAATTCATCTTAGTAACAATATGGATACAAGGATTTTTATTTTTATATATTGTTATATTGTTATTTGTTGCTGAAAAAGAGTCGCATGCTGCCTTGCCCGCTATCTAAGTTCGTTAACGGCATCTCAGTTATTGTTACCATTATGGATATATGTATATTTATGAAATGAGTTTTGAGTCATTTCCGTTTCGGTGTTTCGCACTCCGGTTTCCGCCAATTTTTAAGATGTTCCGTTCCGTATTCCGTCTTCCGCTTTTCTCAACAAAAGAAATCCTCACATCCCTAAATCCAAGATGAATTATTCTAAGATCCGGGCTTTCAGCATGGGGCTGTTCTACATGGTGACCCCTCTCGATTCAATTTACGCCGAATGATAAATGCTTACAACGCAAAATAGCGAAATGCCGATCAGAGGGCGTGCTTAATCCCTTCTCTCCCTCAGTCCCCGTCCTTGCTGTTTCCCGGCAGCGCAACATGGTATTTGAAGGAAAAATTGCTAAGATAGACGTGACCCTCAGCAGCGTGCGAAATGCATTGAACGTCATTACGACACTATTTCACAGTGGGGCCGGAAACGTATGACTTAGCAGCGTGCCCGCCCGCGAAATTCGTTTGGAATGTGCTTTTATCCAGGGTGCGCGACTTAAAAATAGAAGGCGAGCAAATTGAACGGGTTTTCCGAATTTGTCGACTTTATCCGAATCATCCGGGACGCGTGTAGCGCAGTCGGAGGAGGCGCGACTGTCGCGTGCACCCGATACCAGGTTCGTGGTTCGGATTTCCCGCCCAGGCCAACCAAGCCTTCCATCCCTCCGGGGTCGGTGAATTGGTACCAGACTTGTCTGGGAAGGATAGAGCGCTGACTTGTTCATCGGCTGGCCACCGCAAGTCATTGTATGGCCAAATACGCATTCATGTCGCCTCCACGACATCCCGTAGAAGTAGAATGCGCTGGCGCATCCCAGAAGGGATTGAGTAACGCCGTCCTTTATCCTTTATCCTTTATCCGAATCATCCAGGGTCCCGATAATTGGATGACTCGGATAAGGGCGATTTTGGTGGCGATGTCCGTTCCTCCACGTGGTGCCACTGGAAACTGTTCGCTCTGTAAGCTAAGCTAAGCACGGACACTCGAATGCAGGCGACAGCCCGGCCTACGAAGACCCATTTCACATCACATGGTGTATGACAGTTCAAGTTTCTCGAGATAGTGCTACGGCGTCCGCGGGAGCCGACGCGCACTCGCAGAGCCGGCGAGTGTGAGAACTATGCGAGGGTCTCTGATGCGAGGACGGCATCGGGGGGCAACTGAGCTAGTCCGAAAGTCCCGTAACGTAAGCAGAACCTGCGTGGCAACGCTGAATATGGGTACCTTGATGGGCCGCTCCTGTGAGTTGGTGGAAGCACTGGAGCGTAGAAGAGTTGATTTCTGTGCGGTGCAGGAGACGAGGCGGTCCTGCCGCAAGTCAAGGGACATAGGACGAGGCTTCAAGGCCGTTCTATGTGGAAGTCCCAGGACCACCAGTGGAGTTGGAGTCATCGTCTCCGAACGATTTCGTGACTCGATTGTAAGCGTCGAGCGCTTTGACGATCGATTGATGAAGATCGTTGTCGCCGCTAAGGAGCGACTCTATCACTTCTTCTCTGCGTATGCTCCGCAAACTGGCTGCTCCGATCAAGCCAAGGATGAGTTTTGGAGCTTGCTTGATGAGAAGACAGCAGAGGTGCCGTCGAAAGATGTTATCATAGTCGCTGGTGAACTTAATGGACACGTAGGTGCTGCGAAGGACGGGTACAGCTGTCATGGTGGTTTCGGATACGGGTCTCGTAACGTCGATGGTGAGCGTATCCTTGAATATGTGGAATCGCATAATCTCACCATAGTGAACACCGTATTTCGTAAACGCGACTCCCACCTCATTTCATACTATAGCGGGAGCTCCAAGTCTCAGATAGATTTCGTCCTTGTGAAGGAACGCGACCGAAGTCTTGTCACAAATGCGAAGGTCGTGCCGTATGAGACGGTTGCTCCACAGCATCGACCGCCGATCTGCACCCTCAAGATCGCCCCTCCAATGCAGAAGCAGGTCGAGCCATGCGGTGCACCGAGAATCAAGTGGTGGCGAATGAGAGAGAAGGAAGCAGCTGTGGTTTCTCGCGTGCGGTTATCGACAGTCACAACTGTCGACGAAACTTGGAAGAAGGCTGCCGACGCGATACGTGAAGCTGCAAGGTTGGAGCTCGGCATCGCGGACGACGCAAGGTTGAAAAGCAGACGTGGTTGTGGACAGACGACGTGAAAGCAAAAGTGCGAGAGAAGAAGGCGTTTTATCACGTGTTTCTCGGCGAAAAGACAGCCGACAACTGCCAGAAGTATCAGAAATCGAAGAAAGTTGCAAAGAAAGCCGTGGCTGTTGCGAAAGCCACTCATTATAGTGATGTCAACAAAAAGCTCTCGTCGCACGATGGTGAGCGGTATTTGTACCGACTTGCTAAAACTCGCCATCGCCAAACCGAGGATATTGCAAAGTTCTTTGGCGTCAGTGATGAGAGCGGCCATCTTCTGACAGACCGCAAGAGGGCGCTGAAGCGATGGCGCGATTACTTTGAGGAAATTTCCACTATGGAATTTCCTCACACGGCCATCCCTTCTGCTGCTTCTGTCCACGGTCCCGTTCACAACATCACCGTGGAGGAGACAGAAGCGGCTCTGGGGAAGATGAGGCTAGGCAAAGCGACAGGACCGGATGATCTGGCAGCCGATGTTTGGAAGTCGAAGCTCTGGCATACTGCTGAGTTGTTGACTGAGTTCTTCAACCAGGTAGTAAAAGAGAAGAAAGTACCGGAGTGTTGGCACAACAGTACGACAATTCCGATTTGGAAGAAGAAGGGCAGTCCTGCAGACTGCTTCAATTACCGTCCGATTCGCTTGCTTTCGCACAGCATGAAGATCTTCGAGCGAATCCTCGACAGACGAATTCGTGAAATCGTCAAGCTCTCCGACAGTCAGTGCGGTTTTGTGTCTGGTTGTGGGACCATTGATGCTATACACGCCGCCCGACTCCTGGTGGAGAAGCATCGCGAGATACGCCTTGCGACATCACGGAGTTCCTGAAGAGCTCATAGAGTGGATGCGAATTCTCTACTCTTGTCCAAAGAGTCGAGTTCAAGCTGCAGCTGGAACCTCGACGGAGTTTCCCATCTCTGTCGGGGTACACCAGGGTTCTGTGCTTTCCCCTCTCCTCTTTGTTGTCGTCATGGATGACATTACGGGTGAGGATTCTCCTCATATTACTCGCTCCCCCGCTCGGACATACGCTTCAGACCCTTCCCTTGTGAGTACCGCGCAGGATGTTATAGTAACAAACTCGCCTGATTAAGCGATCTAGGACACTTCTACGTGACAACACAACCGTATAGGGTCAAACAAGCGCTCTTTGAAGCTCCTACAATTACCACACATGACGAAAAACGAAACAAGTGCATCAGCACTATCTAACTGTGCCGCCGAATAACAAAAGGGCAAGTTCGCTGCGATTCGAGATAGACAGTTGCTATTGTTAGCCAATGATAACGTTCTACTGTTCTCTTGTTTTGATGGCTCGAGCGCATGTGTGCGGTGTGATCGATCATACCACAGCTTTTTATAGCTAGCGGTGTATATAAGTAAACTTCTACTTCTGTGGGGTTTGATCATCCATCCAAGGAATAAGGTGCCTACGCGTCCCCTGAGGGAGGAGGGTCCATTGGAGGACTTTGGCACACGGCAGGAATGAATGGAAACGTTGCAGTCCCCCTCAAGCAAATCAATGGTCAGCGGAAAGGCAGCGAAAAAAATCAGGCAATGATCCGCTAATATCGTGCTACATACAACACATGTCCCTCCAAAATTTTTTCCAATAGGCGAATAATCGAATATATTCGGATTAGTGGGCGCGAGTAGCGCAGTCGGAGGAGGCGCGATTTTCGCGTGCACCTGATACCAGGTTCCTGGTTCGAATTTCCCGCCTAGGCCAACCAAGCCTTCCATCCCTCCAGGGTCGGTGAATTGGTACCAGACTTGTCTGGGAAGGATAAAGCGCTGACTTGTTCATCGGCTGACCACCGCAAGTCATTGTATGGCCAAATACGCATTCATGTCGCCTCCACGACATCCCGTAGAAGTACAATGCGCTGGCACATCCCAGAAGGGATTGAGTATCGCCGTCCTTTATCCTTTATTATTCGGTTTTACGAAAAACCGAATATTCGAATAATGAAGATATTCGAATTTTGGATATTGTCGAATAGCCGAATAATGAATATATTCCAACTTGGGACTCATCGAATATTCGAATGCTGAATATATTCGAATTTTGGGCCTCATCGAATATTCGAATAATGAATATTCGCTCGAAATTATTCGATTTGGTCCGAAGTATAATGTCCACACAGCGACACCGAGGAATACTAGAGCTGCGACGGTTATCGCTTCATGGAGTAACGGCTACTGCTGCTTCTTACTCTATTTCCTCCCCACGGGCGAGTGGCAGTGCAGTCATAGGAGGCTCCGGTAGTTACATCGAACTCAAATAAAGGCTCCTTTGCCAAAGTTTGCCGCCCAGGCCAAACAAGCCTTCCATTCTTTCAAGCTCGGTGAACTTCAGCTACAATATTCAATAGTACAACTTCAATATTTAAGAATAATAAATACGGACTAAGAAAATTAAGTAGAGTGAGAGTGAGCACGAATTGCTCCTAAAGGTAGATGCTGTCGATGGTACAAATCCGTTTAATATTTTAATATCAGGTCCTAATCGCGATGCCCAGGTGCGGAACTAGCTATTCTCACGCTTGGTTTAGATAGCATTCTGATCTTTACTACCTTGTCTAACATCAAAATCCAGCGGGGGATAGACGCACAGTGCTTCTATTTTGTTAATATCGGGCATATCCTTTGTGGCAAGTACGATGTGATGTGATAACGTAGGCGTTCCTTTATGGGCCTCCGCTTCTATTATCCCTTTGTGTATACGAGTTGCCACCCCCATGGTAAGCACTGAGTCTCTACACGACTATTCTTTCACTAGGCAATAAAAGGAGAACTGCAAAGGGAACCACCTACAGTCGTCTCCGCTTGTTCGGCAATGCTACTCACAGTCGTTCTACTACTCGCTGTAAGTCGGGCAGATATACCATTTTTATTTTGAAAGGAACGCTTTTCATTTTGAACTGGACACCTTTGTGTAAAGCAATAATAATTATGTTTAAGCTCATAATAGACACTTGTTTCTTGTAGTGTAACTTGAAACCGAGATAGTACACGCTTTATTGACAAGTAGCGTTTCGGCGATGTCTATTTAAATACCCAAGTTTGGGAATCTGAAGAAGGCGACATCGCCGAAACGTTCGTCGTCCATAAAGCGTGTATTATCTTTGAGCTTCATTCCGAGTTACACTGCAATAAACAAGTGCACAACGATTTATGCCGAGATTCATCGAGGGTCGAACCTGGCAGCTATAATAGGCACTATCTTACAAAAACAAAAATATTTTTGTCCTACAAAAATTTGTGTAAAAATTCTTGTGTCGTATGTAACAAGATGGAGCGTTTACATTTTTTAAACGAGTATAGAATTTCTAATCTAATAGGTGCATTCTAAGTGATCCGACAAGAATTGCTCGTGTAAAGAGATTGTGCTGTGCACTGATCAAGAATATTACAATGCTTATTTGGCTGATAGTGTAAATGCTGATTGCCTGACGTTGTGAAAAAAGAATGGTGGAGTGGTTCTTTTATTGGGATTCTTCTGTTTTCTCTGTTTCTAGACATATGCCTATGTGGGCAGTAATAACACCATCATTCTGACGGACAGTTCAATGTATATAACGAGTGGGCGGCGCAGTCTCTCCTTGCAACATACCAAATTCATTGATCACCAGTATGTCAGGATAAATCTATGGATATTGTGTGTGGCCAAATTATATGAATTTTGTGCTTAACAAAACTAAACAGCGTAATTATTTTTTAAACGACACTCCACAGAGGAGATTTTTTAGCAACAATTTTCTTAAAAACAAAAAGAGATTTAACTTCGTTAAATAATATATACTTAAACATCAGACACGTCCGACTTCGCTTGCAATATGGTCGCCTTATTTCTGAAATCGTTCGGTTTGAAATTAGAAAGTGTCCAGCTTGAAGTGAAAATGGTTTACATCCTCACATTTTACTACATAAGGTTTCGTTTAGGTTTCCGGACTTCCGTGCCATGCAGCCGAAAGTAAGTCAGAAGTTTATTTTATTCCAATTTCCGAGCTTATGTAGAGGAATAACAATACAGCATTGTAGACAAAATTACCTGCCTTCGAGTGTCTACGAGAATAGGCTTGTGTAAAATCTAGGCACGCTAAGCGATTTGTGGTCGTTCCAGCGGATTCGAATGTGATATTCGTTTCGAAAATTCATTATAGATAGCTAAAACCTAAGGTTAAATATGTATTTTAGGGAGGTAATAGAGCTTGTATAAAGTCTCTGCTACATATTATATTAGGTTGTCTCCGTGTGGAGAAAGACCACTGGCGATTGCAGAACACCACAGATCCTTACTTGCTCTAGATGAAAACCCATGTGGCAATGTGAATCATGTGAATTGCCCTTCCACTTGTCAAGCCTCTAGACTACTACACGGTACTAAATGTACTAAACGGCACGCTAGCATAATGTGGAGCTTTTTCTGAAAATACTAGGTAAACCGAAGATTAGGCTTGTGGTCGATAAGACGATTAAGGATGGGATGTCACGTTGCCCCACAGAAATGTCATAAAGCCCTGTAAGGGCTGTGGTATAGTCCCGCGTGAGTACTTGCGGGCTTCCGCGGACGGAAAGTGCACCGAGGAAGGCGGTCGCCGACCAGGGCCCGGATTCATTAACGACTTACGTAATATAAAACATAACGAAATGTAAAGAAGTAAAGAAAAGTGTTCGTTTCGCCACTGCCTTCAGACGAACCTTTGTGTAATGCTCTATGTAATGTAATGCTCTGTAACTTTAACGGAGAATTGTAAGCTTATCAAGCAATATGATGAGCGAGAAGCCGCGTAAAAAGCTCAGATAACATGGCTTATCGCTCACCATATCACTTGATAAGCTTACAATTCTCCGTTAAAGTTACGTAAGTCGTTGATGAATTCGGCCCCAGTACGGTCGGCGGCCGCAACTGAATAATTATCGCGTTGGAGCGCGCTTATCAATCCGTGAACTAGGAGCGTACCAAGTTCAGGAAATCGGTCGTTTTCGAATTGGAGCACTTTATTTTTTGCTAACGCCGAGCGACAGCATCCCGCGGTGCGTTGCACTGTCGGCGGGGTCGTCCCGCGGACGGTAAGTATACGAGACCGTCCACCGAACGCCGCTGACGATCCGCGGAAAATGGGTGTTGCGGACTGCGGCTATTGAGTGCGCGTTGGGTCCCGACTAGATTATATCCGTTCCGCGATACTTACGCGGGACTATACCAAACGCCTAAGTGCTGTGGAGCCTCTTGAAACCCTCTTAAGCCCCCCACAGAGTTCTGCGACAACGGCGCTCGCCGCTGTGGTTAAGGATACGGCAGGGACGCCGCCGGCGGCGAGCTCTGCGTCTCTGCCCTATGGTTAAGCATAGGGCCGCGGCGCTGCCGCAGAACTCTGTGGGGGCCTTTACACTAATCGTAAGATTTTAGACCTAATTCTGGAAAGCAGAGTAGTATTCCGTTTTGTTTATCCGCTACGTAGAGACTTCTGCTCAGCGGGACATTACGAGTTGGTTTTCTACACAAGCACTAGTACACTAGTGACACTCCGGACACCAGTATTCCCCCGACCATATGAAACTTTTGAGTTTTTGCATTAAATTGGACTGGATTTCTAGAAAAAAGCTATACTTGGATGATCTTATTACTAATCTTTAGAATTTTTACATTCCCTCAGTGATTCAGAATTCGTCATCGATAACGATGCCATCGACAAGGTATTCTATGAAGGGCAGCTTGGCCTGCGAGTCATCGTCGCCAGTGGTGCTCGAATTAATGGCAAGGAATACGGTCCGGCATCAAATATGTACAAGCTGGTATGTTTTGGATGATGGAGGACTTTCGTGAAGTTTTTTCCTCCGTCATTCTCTCTTTTCTCTACGAAATGGGAATTCTAAACCACTTCTCATCTCTGCAAGGGTAGAATACCAGGTAAAATCATAAGGATGGTGAGACTATGTACGTTCTAAATGAGTACTCTGAACTCACTTAAATCGGAAAATATAGATTCCTGCAGAAATGAAAACTATTACTTGCTCTGTTTGCGCGTGCTTTGTCAACAAATTTTAGAAGAGACACAGTTTTCTAGATGTGGTGACAGATTTAGGAGTAGGAATGAGCTGCGTATTGAAACCTAACTTTTCTTAAATCATCGACTTTAGAAGACTTAGTTTTACGAGCACCAAACCGCTAGATAAGAGGGCTACCACGTGTAAAACTTTGTGAGTTCACACGGGTGTTACTGGAGATTTCAGGAGGGCAGCCAATTCCTGAAGGCGATCGCTAAAAGCGTACTAAGCGACAGGATTGTTTCACTTCCATCTAGTTTTGGTCGGATTGACTATGAAAGGTAAAATACTGCGAGAACACGTAAGGTGTACCCCTCCTTGTTGATGAACTGTTTTTAAGCAAAGTTCCGTCTGGAGCGGACATAAGCGATGAAGCGAAGAAAGCTCTTCAGACATGGACGCAGTCAACCAATTCATTCAATCAGGTATGGTGGCCCAACCTTTGATTAGTCTATGAAACCAGACGCAGGTTATATTTCCAGATACTCTACGCTAAAGCCACACAAGTCGGATGTGCGTACAAGCTTTTCGAGGAAAGGGGAGACGGATTGACCACTATCAAGATGGCATGCCTCTACGATAGGAAGTATGTTGCATTACACTTGTCCATTCACACTGATCATTAGTGCTTCGACTGAATGATTCGTTATTTAAGCTATCGGAGTGGGGAGCCGTATACAAAAGGATCACCTTGTCAAAAAGATTCAGACTGCACGACATACACATTTTCGACTTGCGAGAAGAGATATCATCTCTGCAAGAAAAACTGATGTTCTTCTCACTTCACAGTTACTCTTTTCTTCGATAAATATGGTGGAGACTTGGCAATCTGTTTCTGTTTTATGACACTTACATCTGGAGCCCCTAAGCGATGTATAGTCTTTTACTTATTTAGCCATTTTCTACGTCGATAGACATCAAAACAAACAAACAATAAATAATGAGTTAGCTAAGTGTCAAGTTGAATGGAACAAAGGCATCACGCGTAACGGACCACAGTTACTTTTAAAAAAGGAGGCTATTAAGAAACCTCTGATAGAATCCGTTCAGTTCTGGCTTGCCAATGGATGTTCGCACCTTGTTCCTACGTGCAGTAGCACTTGCTGGCAAACAAGAGCTAGATGAGCTTTTCTCTGAAAAATGTTCTTACAGATTTTTACGCCGTTCACGAAGCTCTTGCTCGGAACATCATACTAATTATCCAGCAGGGTCATTCTGAAATCTAAACACTAAAGTGACCCGGAATGGGAATACAACTCTGCTGATTGGTGGTTGAGATTTTGAAAGTGATGCATAAACTCTAACTTGATGAGTTCAGTCTAATTTGTAGTTTTTCATAAAACCAGTTAATGGAAGGCGAATGCCAACCTTCAGGTTGAGAAATAGTTAAATTAATGTTAATACGTTTGATTCTTTGTTTCTTTCACAGCCGATGGAGTGAACTGCACTGCGTCATAAAGGTTTATAAGACTATGTACTCGTTCATCTGAGGGCATGGACGCGTATCAAGCTAGTATTAATGAGCGTCGTTGTGGTCTGGTCTCATGCACACGAGCAGAGAAGGTGGAATGACCGGATGGGCTGTCTGCTACTGTCGAGACTTCCTCGAAGAAGGTGCGCCATTTGATAGCCCAGCATTCGGCTCACAGCTGATAAGCTTGAGCTGTCCAAAACGTCCTCCAGGGCGTAACTTTTTGCCATGAATTTCTGCCGCAGATGTCTTTCCTGCTGCTGTTTCTGACTGCTCGCCACACACCATGCCATGTAGTTCAAGGACAATGATATTCCGAGTGGCTTCGGTACACGTTCGTGTTTTTGACCACTCTCATAAGGTCTCCTTCATTGAGTCTTCCGTGAGCTCCTACGTCGTCTCTGGTCTATAATGCAACGGAGTTCTCCCATTTTCCAGCTATTTCTCCAATATGCGCAACGAAAGCTGAAGAGAGGATGGATTAGATATTCCGTTTATACGAGGTTATGGTTTGAGCTGTTCGCCAAGATTAGTGGCAGATTTATTCGAGCTGACGTTTCGACGCTATCGCCTTATTCAGAGCCTGAAAAACTCGAAGGGGCATTTGGAGACTATTTGCGCAAAAATCATCTTTTCTTCCTGCAAAATGAAATGATGCTTGGGCGAATGGTTTCCAAATGTCTCTTTGACTTTTCCATGCTCTGAAGAAGGCAATAGCGCCGAAACGTCAGCCCGAATAAATCTGCTACCAATCATGGCGCACAGCTTCATCCAGCCTCGTACAAGTGGAATTAACGATGCCAAGATTCATGGTAAGTCGATCCTGGAGAATGTTACGTGGAGTATCAGCTGGCTGTTATCGACTTGTCATGGAAGTCCTATCGCTGAGACAAAAGGTCGTCTCGGTCAGGCAGATAATCCACTCTCTACGCCGTAGGAAACGACAAGGAGTCATCCCGAGATTAGTTCGTCGGGAGGAGCTCCACGAAAAAGTGGCTGCTTCAAGGACGACAGAAGAGTGTACCACATGGAAATGGGGATTCTCAAGTCGACAATCCGGAGCAGACAAGATTGCTTGTATACGTTGTTGTCGAGGTGTGTATACAAAGAGATGTGCTTTGAAGGCTCGTGCCTAATCGTCTTTGGAAGGGAATAGTGGATGAGTCGAAGACCATTTGTGACTCTTTTCACTTCAAGAACAAGGTAAGATTGCAGAAAAAATTCTCAGGGTTCAGGGAACAAAGCGGTGGCGATGTCCGTTCCTCCACGTGGTGCCACTGGAAACTGCCCGCTCTGCGAGCTAAGCCAAACAAGGACATTCGATTGCAGGCGACAGGCCCTTGTGACAGGCCGGCCTACGAACACCCATGTCACATCACATGGTGCATGTCAGTTCACGTATATCGAGATAGTGCTGCGGCGTCCACGGGAGCCGACGCCTCGGCTCCCGTGGACGCCGCAGCACTATCTCGACTCGCAAAGCCCGGCGAGTGTGGAAAGTATGCGAGGGTCCCTGATGCGAGGACGGCATCGGGGGGGGGGGGCAACTGAGCTAGTCCGAAAGTCCCACAACGTAGGCAAGAACCGCGTGGCAAGGCTGAATGTGGGTACGTTGACGGGCCGCTCGTGCGAGTTGGTTGAAGCACTGTAGCGTAGAAGAGTTGATCTCTGTGCGGTGCAGGAGACGAGGTGGTCCTGCCGCAAGTCAAGGGACATAGGACGTGGCTTCAAGACCGTTCTATGTGGAAGTCCCAGGACCACCAGTGGAGTTGGAGTCATCGTCTCCGAACGATTTCGTGACTCGATCGTAAGCGTCGAACGCTTTGACGATCGATTGATGAAGGTCGTTGTCGCCGCTAAGGAGCGACTCTATCACTTCTTCTCTGCGTATGCTCCACAGACTGGCTGCTCCGAGCAAGCCGAAGATGCGTTTTGGAACCTGCTTGACGAGAAGACAGCAGAGGTGCCGTCGAAAGATGTCATCATAGTCGCTGGTGACCTTAATGGGCACGTAGGTGCCACGAAAGACGAGTACAGCTGTCATGGTGGTTTCGGATACGGAACACGAAACGCCGATTGTGAGCGTATTCTTGATTATGCGAAATCGCCTAACCTCACCATAGTGAACACCGTCTTCCGAAAACGCGACTCGCACCTTATCTCATACTACAGTGGGAGCTCCAAGTCTCAGATAGACTTTGTCCTTGTGAGAGATCGCGACCGAAGTCTTGTCACAGACGCGAAGGTCCTGCCATATGAGGCGGTCGCCCCACAGCTTCGACCGCTGATCTGCACTTTGAAGATCGCACCACCGAGGCTGAAGCAGGTCGAGCGGTGCGGTGCAGCAAGAATCAAGTGGTGGCGAATGAGAAAGAAGGAAGCAGCTGTGATTTCTCGCGTGCGGTTACCGACAGTCACGACTGTCGACGAAACTTGGAAGAAGACGACCGACGCGATTCGTCAAGCTGCAAGGTCGGAAGCCTGGACGACGGAAGGTCGACAAGCAGGCCTGGTTGTGGACAGATGACGTGAAAGCAAAAGTGCGAGAGAAGAAGTCGCTTTATCACGTGTTTCTCGGCGAAAAGACAGCCGATAACTGGCGGAAGTACCAAGAGGCGAAGAAAGCTGCAAAGAAGACCGTGGCTGTTGCAAAAGCCACTCATTATGCAGATGTCAACGAGTACCTCGAGTCACGCGATGGTGAGCGGTATCTGTACCGACTTTCAAAGTTTCGCCAACGACAGACCGAGGATATTGAGAAGTTATTTGGCATCAATGATGAGAACGGCCATCTTCTTACGGACCGCAAGAAGGCATTGAAGCGATGGCGCGACTACTTTGAGGAAATCTCTACAGTAGAATTTCCTCATCCAGCCATCCCCTCAACGCCTCCAACCCACGGCCCCGTTCAGAAGATCGAGATTGAAGCTGCTTTGAAGAAGATGAGGCCGGGCAAAGCGACTGGGCCCGACGTCGTGGCGGCTGATTTATGGAAATCCAAGTACATACTGGTACCCTGCTGAGTGGTTGGCGAAGTTCTTTAATCAGGTTGTGACGGAGAAGAAAGTGCCGGCGCCAAAGTACGACGATTCCGATTTGGAAGAAGAAGGACAGTCCTGCAGACTGCTCCATTTACCGTCCGATTCGCTTGCTTTCGCACAGCATGAAGATCTTTGAGCGAATTGTCGATGGACGAATTCGGGACATCGTTCAGCTTTCCAGCAATCAGTGCGGCTTCGTGGCTGGCTGTGGCACCGTTGATGCCATTCACGCCGCCCGCCTCCTGATAGAGAAGCATCGCGAGAAACAGAGGCCAGTGCATATCGCCTTTCTCGACTTGGAGAAGGCCTTTGGCCGTGTACCGCGTGAGGTTATATGGTACGCCTTGCGACAACACAACATACCTGAGGAACTTATAGAGTGGGTGCGGATGCTCTACTCTTGCCCAAAGAGTCGAGTTCAAGCTGCAGCTGGAACCTCGATGGAGTTTCCCATCTCTGTCGGGGTACACCAGGGGTCTGCGCTTTCCCCACTCCTCTTTGTTGTCGTCATGGATGCCATCACACGAGATCTTCAGAAGCCCGTCATCTGGACGTTGCTTTATGCCGATGACGTGATGCTCGCTAGCGAAGATAAAGGTGAACTCGAGCGAGAGGTGCACGCTTGGTGTGATCGCTTGGAGCGGTTTGGACTCAAACTGAACGTGAAGAAGACCGAATATCTAACGACAGACGTTACTGAGTCCAGCTCAATCAAGGTTAGCGGCATCGAGCTTCCACGCACTGCGGTCTTTAAGTATCTGGGATCAGCAGTCGCGTCTGACGGCAGACTGATGGTCGAAGTGAATTCACGCGTGAGTGCAGCTTGGTCCAAGTGGCGCTCGTTGATTGGCGTGCTCTGCGACAAGAAGATACCGGAGCGCTTTAAGTCGAAGATCTACAAAGCAGTCATCCGGCCAGTAGCGATGTACGGCGCTGAGTGTTGGCCTCCCACTAAGGAAGTTGAAACGCGCCTCAGCGTCATGGAGACAAAGATGCTGCGCTGGACGGCTGGAGTCACGCGCATGGACCGCATCAGAAATGATGCTATTCGGCAGAAGTTCGGTGTCGCTCCGATAGCTGACAAGATGCGCGAAGCTCGCTTGCGATGGTACGGCCACGTTCAACGTGGAAAGGAAGACAGCGTCCGCAAGATAGGCCTTAACTTCGAGGTAACAGGAAAGCGGCCTAGAGGGCGCCCGAAGCAGCGCTAGGCTGATACGTTACATATGGACTTGAAAGTAGCTGGTGTCCATCCTGATCTAGCACTGGATCGGGAAAGGTGGCGTCATGACACCAGGATAGCGGAATCCGCCAAGGAGCGGGACAAACGCTGAAGAAGAAGAAGAAGAAGAAGTTCAGGGAATAAAGCGATTTCAAAGATCCTAAGCACCTGCTTGAAGTTGCCATCCAATTGAAGAAACTGAAGGTGGAGTGCGTGTGCCACGGGTTACAATTGCTGGCAATGACAGCTTGTCGATGCGCTCTCCGTGTTGGACTTGGGGCGTAGTTTCGTCCCCGCGGAACGGATGTCCGCGGGCATCTCACGTAATATCGTAAGCAACCTTCAGTCACTGCATGACCGATAGCGGCATGGGGCCAGAATCGGTGGAACGGGCCGAAGTTTGTCAGTGGCATAACAACACCGCCTCGACCATTTCCGTCAACGTATCTGGGGTCACAAAAGCCACATCCGGCGGTAGATACAAAACTCAGGGTATTTGTCACTTCTGTGTTTGCAGGCAGGTGGAACTTCCCGCTCCCCGAATCTTACAGTGGCACAGAAAGGCGGTTTGAGAGAAATAAGGGAGCTAGCAAGATCCGGCGCCATAAAAGTCGCAGTTAGTGACAAGGGCAGAGAATTTGTTGTACGTCTTCAAGAGTTGGATCAAGCTACAACGAGGTTTCACCTTCAGGGTAACACCATCTATATCCCAACCACTTCTGAGGAATTTACGAAATAGTACCGCCGCCTAAATAGGATATGGGCAGAAATAGCTAAATCTGCTCGCCTCCCAAGGTGCACCCTCACTCGACTCAAATATGAGTTGCCGATTTGCCCCGTGCTATACGTAGTTCTAAGAACTCACAAGTTACCTCCAAAGGGTTGTACCACTGTTGATGCATCCTGCTTCAAGGTTAGGCCTATCATAAGCAGCTTCGGTGAGCCAACAGACAGCATTTCGTGGGTGCTGAACCTGGTCCTAGTACAGCTGTTCAAGTTTATTCCGGCCCACTTACCCAACACCAATACCTTCCAGCAAGTACTCCCAAATGCCACTATGAGAGAAGGATATTCCATGGAAGCGTTTGAGGTAACGTCATTGTACACAAACGTTCCGAAGGAAGACGCACTACAGGCAGTGTGTGAATTTATTACCTACCTCAAATAAGTTTAAACTTGTACGGTTTCAGCATCGCTCAGATAATGACACTTTTGAAAGAGTATCTAAGCTGTCGGGGCCAGTGGAGTACTATAGTAAGGTAAGGGAACTGGCCATGGGACAAGAGCTGGCTCCAGTCCCTGCGGTAGCGTCTATCTCCAAAGTGGAGAATGACCATTTTGGGACGCATGCCAGTCATCTACTGTAGATGCATAGATATCTGCTTCATAGTGTGTTCTACTCGAGCAGAGCTGATTACATATTTCGACCTCCTACACTGGCAGTCCGAGGATATAAAGCTCATGCGGGAGAGGCCTGCAGAAGACTGGCTGACATTTCTAAACGTTCAGATCCGCATCTCTGGGGGAACTTCAAGACTATGTATCGCAAGTCAGCCAGCAAAAACATTCTTATTCACTCTAGTTCTTGGTATTCCGCCAGTATGAAGAGGACCGTTGTGAAAAATATGTTAGAACGGTGTACAAGTTTCGTCTGATGAGGTCCAAAAGACGGTCTCAAGGAGATTGGTCCTCAGTATTGCAAAGAATAACTGCTATTTTACACAAGAGTCGCATTGATGCTGCAGGCGGCTCACAACGGCAGCGTCTCGTCTGGAGGAAGGAAAAAATCCCGTTCTGCGTGCCATTCGTATAAGACGAGATGAGTGTGGTGATTCACGCATGTCAGATCTCCACGACTCAGTAGAAGTGCTAGATATCCCGCCCACAACCCTAACCATAACAGCTCAGCTGGATAGAAGCCGGTTATACGATAATATATGCATTACATCCTCTTGAATTTGTTCCACGGTGAAATCACAGCTGGAAGGAGTTGAGAAGAAGGGTTTCAGGGTGCATTCAGTTTTAACACGAATATACCTAATTGTGGTTACATATTCTTTGTAATCTAAAAGTCCTATAAAACCTATAAATAAAGTGTTAATGTTCACGACTTCAGATATATGAGATATAGGCTTCTGAGAGCGCCGTTACTCCTCATCAGATGGAACACAGCGTTAAAATGACTGTCAAACATAAAGCAGCATCTAACGTCTCATCCGCTCTCAACACGGACACAGACTCTTCGATCACCTTACTCCACGGGCAACTAGCATTTAGGGTTTTAGATCTATTTTAGATTTGGTATTTCGCTCACTTGTCGCTAATGTATCGTTTGTATCGTATACGTGCGTTGAGGAATATTTTTTTCGTTTTATGAAAGTTCAATTGCCCGAATTTGAGGTATACGTCAAGAACCCGAGTGGCGGCACAAAACTCTCGGTCAATCTCTCCGCCCCAACACATGAATTAGTTATTTGAGCCATATCTTAAAGCATGCCTTCCCTTGCTGCCCGTTCTGTGTACGGAACAAAGCCTATAGCCTATGCTTACTTTTAGGATTTTCGCATTTCCTGTTTACGGACGGCGACAATTACAGATTCAT
Organism: Heligmosomoides polygyrus bakeri; assembly: GCA_947359475.1. NCBI lineage: Eukaryota > Metazoa > Nematoda > Chromadorea > Rhabditida > Heligmosomidae > Heligmosomoides > Heligmosomoides polygyrus. The sequence continues at coordinate 93,597,357 of OX375866.1, read as the reverse complement.
TGTTGCATATGCTTATTTCCCATTTTCAAGTTGTTTCCGTCACTAACGAAGTTCGTCACCCTGAGTTTTTCTTCGATTGTTTTAGTGTAGTGTTGGTTGCTGATGCTGTTGCTTATGCTTCAAGTGGCATATACATACTTCCGTATACCTATTGTAAGGTATTTGCTGCTCACCCCCCCCCCCCCCCGAACACCCATTGCTCCAAAAACCATTTTCCTGAGAAATAAAACCATCGATTAGGGAATTCGAAGATAGCTTCAGACGTATTTTGCAGTCTGGAAATAATTCTCTAAGTCTTGAAAATGTATTTAAGTGGCTATGGCATGGATATCAAGTACAGTTTTAGAACCAGACTTCGTTCGTTCCAAACTAAAAAAGCGGAGCTCGCCCTGATTGGTTTGAAAGTTGCTCATAGAAATTCTTTATTTTTAGTGTAGAACAATCTGCATTCAATATTTTATACAAATCAATTCCGTGCTCACAAAATGTCTCTTCCAGCGATGAATAATGCGCAAGTCTTCACAGTGTCGACACAGGGAAAGCGTCGCGGCAAGCGCAAGCTGCCGCTACTTTTTCATGAGTTTCTCATCCGCAAGACCTCGGACGGGCCAAAAAATAGTGCAGTCACAGTTCACCAACAGTGTCTTCTTCGTTGAAAACAAAAAGTGCGCGACCTCTCCTTTGTACTGTAGAAGGACCGCCCTCGCGGTCTTACTCTTGTTGAGTTCCTTCGCTCTGGTAGTCCTCTTTTAGTTTACAATTACGAATAAACGGATTATTTAATAATTTTGTGTCAGAGGCAACGGCAGCCCGCACGGAAAGGTCAATTTCCGTGCGGGCTGCCGTTGCCTCTGAATTTGTTAAGAGATACAAAAACCACCTAAAATCTTTTAAAAGAATTTTTACAATTCTGTTCTAAGGCCACAGTACATTAGATTTCCTTCTTCAAAGAAGTGCTCGTTGTATCCACGTGATTCATGTTTACGACTACTTTCTCGAGTTCTCTTTCTTTTTCTACATAAGTATGATACAGCCTATCGCAAAACTTTGATGCCTCAGTCACAATCAGTTGTAACGTTCCGAATGTGGAAAAACACCTCTTCATTTATCGTATTGAAACAAAGCTACAAAATGCTCGAGGCTACGAAACACTAGATCGCTCCATCAAGTGAGGGCGTATTTCGCATGTTATGCAGTTAATTCGTAGTGTATTCCATTGTTCAACTTCAATTCCCTGAGCGTTGGGGAGCTTTCGCCTTACTTTCGTTTTCACTCAATTTCGTGAGACTCACATATCTAGAGCTATTTCCTGCAAGGACGCACTTCTTCTTCTTCTTCTTCTTCTTCTTCTTCTTCTTCTTCTTCTTCTTCTTCTTCTTCTTCTTCAGCGTTTCTCCCGCATCGTCGCGGGGTCCGCTCTTCTTGTGTCGTGACGCCACCTGTCTCGATCCTGCGCTTCATCAGGGTGACGACAGTTACTTTCATGTCCATGTGTAACGTATCGGACCAACGCTGCTTCGATACGTTACAAATGGACATGAAAGTGCAAGGACGCACTAAGGATAAGGATAAAGGACGGCGTTACTCAATCCCTTTTGGGATGCGCCAGCGCATTCTACTTCTACGGGATGTCGTGGAGGCGATATGAATGCGTATTTGGCCATAAAATGACTTGCGGTGACCAGCCATGAACAAGTCAGCGCTTTATCCTTCCCGGACACGTCTGGTACCAATTCACCGACCCCGGAGGGATGGAAGGCTTGGTTGGCCTGGGCGGAAAACCCGAACCAGGAACCTGGTATCGGGTGCACGCGACCGTCGGCGCCTCCACCGACTGCGCTACACGCGTCCAAGGACGCACTACTTTATACTATTTTCATGAGGTGAAGGATAAGGGGGTTGAATTTTTCCATATCTCTGGTTATCCGCTCAAGACAGGTTTCCCAAACCGTTTTTATTATGTCGAGAAAGAATTAGCTAAAATTTAGGAACGTTAAGGCAATAAAGACAAGTTAAAGGCACAATTGTCACTAATACTTAGCTTTTTCGACAGTTGTCCTCTAGCAGCAGAAGGTTGGACGTGTTCTATGCCGGATCGTAAAATGGGAATTTGGCATAGAAACTGGTCTAAGAGCTGTCGCTGAATTGAAATAGATCTCCACTGTGCGTCCTTTCTCATCTCAAAAACTTGGCATTGGTGTTAGCAACATTTATAATCCATCTGTAGCACGACGCCGTTGTCTTGGTACTTTATTTTTGGCCTGACGTTTCGATCGCCTCGTCTTCTCTACAAGCCTAAAACCGGCTCGAGGCTTTATCCTTACAGTTGACTCGTTCAGGGGCCTTAGGCCTGCGTCAGCCGGGCAATCTCGTCCTTTTCCTTATTGTCGTGGTGGGACTCACGCCCCACCGAGGTGGGAGCCGCGCCGAAGGCGAGTCGTTGCGATGCCACATACCGCTGTGCGTTTCGCAAATACAGCAGTAGTTCCGGGCCCGGAGTCATCATACCCATGGGTATGCTGGGTATAGGGGGTAGATATACCCACGATCTGGACATAACCACGATTCATGATAAACCTTACCCGCCAAATCGTGGGTATATCAGTGGGTAGAGAAAATATGCCGATCGTTGTGGGTACATCCGTATACCCGCGACTCATTCGCGCCCCATTGACAAAATGGCGCTCCAGTGAGATCATCTGTTTTCGCGGAAGGCCTAGTTGTACCTTAGCCTTGATTTCTTTCACGAATACGATTCGTAGCCACTACCCATGCTGGTAGTGGGTATGATTCCCTAACGGTATCTCTACCTATACCCATTGCTTGATGAATCCGGCCCTGAAAGGCAATGTACCACAGTGTAACGCTCCGTAATTGCTCCCGTTGTGTGATGCGGCCGGGGCTTCGCTAATTGCTGCTAGGTAGGATACCACTAAACTCTGACGTAGGCCTTACCCGCAGATGCGTCTCCGACGTAAATCCAGAAACAGAATGCAAAATCTGAAAGAAGAAGACGAACTCACACGATGCCTAACCGTCTGAGTGTAGCTTTTGGCTACCACCCGGCGTCGGTTGGACCAGTAGAGAATGAGTGGTACAACTGCCCGATCGCGACATGTTTTCAGTGGTCGCCACTATTCCCCTGCCTTTACGCTGCGAGCACTGGCGTCGTGTCCACATGGCAATCTTCGAAAACGACGATACCACAGTCAGTCGACATCCTAGACGGCTTGGTTGGTCGGAGTCGTACGCGACTCCTCCACCGCCGCTAGAGCCTTGGATGAAACGCATCCAGGAATCCCTACTGTTAAATAGTCTTGCGCTTGAACAGCGCAGATTCCAGCTGAGCGAAGACAGCAGTTTTGGCGCAGCCTCTGCAGCATGCTCTCTCCGTAGTGGAGCACAGTAGGCGCGATATGGTTTGGAAGAATCCGGACTCTTGACGAAGAATTTTTCTTGCATTTTTCATACTGGAGTTTGCAATTCCAGCAGGATCTTATTGCAAATACCGGCATCCGCTAGGTAAGCAAAATATCCTGTCCCACCGTAGGTTGCATATCAAAAGCCTAATAGGGATCACAACATTTTCTTCCCAACTCGTATTGTCCTGGAAATGTGTATAGGTCCTTCTTTCCAGAACACGAAGCAACTAACCTATGACCAAACGTTGTAAATCTTGGTTCTCTTGGAAAGGCTAATAGTTTTGAATCCTTTCATGTTTACGTATGCAATGCTGACGGATGTCGCGCTCTATCGAAAAATGCGTGGGAAGGATAGAATCGTTGGCCTTCACAACAAGCCGCCGTTCGCTCAAATGTTTCGGCCGATCTCGCTTTTCCCTTCACGTGATTGACGTGTTCCAGAGCAAATTTTTGGAGGCTTCCTGTTGTCTTGGGTTAGCCGTGTTCTGATAGAGGTTGAACACATGGAAGCAAGCAAGCTCGTGCGTGCAATGACTGCTTGCTTCGTAGCGGCCAGAGGAATAATGGCGATCGTATTCGGTATTGAGGGCATAGGCACAAACGGTGCGAGCTTCGTCATTAAGGGTAAACACTTCTTCTGGTTGTTCACATTTGGATTCCTAGAAGAAGACCGGAACGTCTCAAGCGCTTCTCTAAACGAAGTCGCTTTCTTGTACACCAAAATGATGAGATTGGAACAATACCGTTGTGCATCACCGTTGTGCTCTTCGATCTTATGCCTGGCGATCGGAGTCAATATGTTGCAACGCCTCTTACTGACTAGTTGGTCTTTAGTTCAAGTATATGAAGGGTTTTTACTTACTACGTTTTTACACGGTTTTTACTCTTTCAATTCCTGTACTCATTCTGACAAATCACTCCGCCTTTGTGCAATCTCCAGTTGCAAAGAAGGAAGAAATAAAGCAAAAATCTGACACGCACTGCTTTTGGAAGAATCTATTCTCTACCAACTGCTTTTCGATGTTGTCGTTAGCAACGTTTTGAAAACAACACCATCTTCTAGAAACGCAAGGATACTATATCTTTGAAATGCAGCTCTGAAAACGTCAGAGATAAAGGGGAGACAAGAGAATCAGGTTTGTCAGAGTGTATCATCTCGGTACTCAACTCGTCTTTCGGTGCGCTGACATGATGCCTGCTGTTATCGTAAATTTTCAAAGCAATCCACAGTGACTTCTGCGTTCTTCTCCGCTACGCACAGCAGCCGTTGTTCTGACTACGTTTTTAGCAATGGCGCGCTTTAAGGAAGCTGACTATCTAGGCGAGGCGTGAGGTAAGATATTCTTGGATTTTGCTTTCTAAACAACTTGACGCTAGCCATGTCATTAGATATTTTGACATAATGTTAGGCTTATGGTATTCTCCCGCGGTCCGTCAGCAAAGGGTTGCGGCGAAAGCAATGAGCGGGTGCCACACAGTCTCACTATAGCAAAACACTCATCGATTTCGGATTATGTCGATGTTATAATGAAGCAGGTGTCGAAATGTTTTTGTTTGTTGTACCTTTTTTACCTGACTTATTCTTACCCCTATCGTAGTGCGCACTTCGATATGCAATTAAAAAGTAGACAAATAGTCTGCAGTACATTGAAGGTAAAGGTCTCTGTACATACTAGTTTTTCAGTTCTACTCACAGAGCGTTTCAAAGATACTGGTGCCGATCAATGTTCCATGGCAAAGGCACCAATTTGAAAAATATAAAACCATGACCATTCAGCGATGCTGCCTTCAAAAGCAAAGAATGTCTATAAAGGGATGTCAAAAGCTCGTCTCGCCACTATTTCAGACAAACCTTTTTTGTACACCTGCCGTGGGTCGTCACTGAAACGGAGGAGTACTGCGATGAGAGCCCCAAGGTTTTTGCGAAGCCGGAATTGCACCAAAAGAAAGTAATGGTGACAGTATGGTGGTGTTCGCTGGGAATTATTCACCACAGCTTCCTCCCTCCCGGTGAATCCATCACGGCAGAGAGGTACTGCATTGAAATTGAAGAAATGATGAAAAAGTTGAAGGATATCCGGCCGGCCTTGGTAAACCGAAGGCGAGTTCTCCTTCTGCACGACAATGTAGCACGAATGACGTTGCAGAAATTGAATGAGCTGAGCATTGAAACTCTACCACATCCCTCGTTTTCTCCCGACCTCTCCCCAACAGACTACCATTTCTTCAAGCATCTTGGCGACTTCTTGGTAGGGAAAATATTCAAATACCAACGCCGAAGGATGCCGAAAGTGCCTTCGAAGATTTCGTCAATTCCAGAACTTCTGATTTTTATGCTACTGGGATAAAAAAGCTTGTGTCACGTTGGCAAAAATGTGTAGAATCAGAAGGTTTTTATTTCGATTAATAACCTTGCCTACAAGCCGAGATATTAACTGTTTAAATTTATAAATTTACAGTGGTTCAGTGCCATTTATTTCGTTACAACCTAATAGATTATCGTTATAATCTTGAACTTGTACCGATGCAAGATGTGTATTTCTGTATAGACATTTTATGGTATTTGCTATAACAAACACAGAAGGCTACTCGTTGTATAGAACAACATCTTTAAACTCAATTATTTTTGCTATTAGAATTGTCAATTGTAGAGCAAACATTAACATTTCTCGGTGCTTCCGTTATAATGGCGACTGCTTTGACTTCAATAGAAATTGCCGACTTAGTGTGTAGAAGCCTATAGAGTAATCATCAACAATTTTATATAAAGAAGTTTTAATTTCATTATTAATAGTATTTGTGGAAATGTCTAAATAATTGCAACTGTAGAATGTGTTTTTTTAATCAAGTGTGCCTTTATGTACATCATTTAAAATGTTGTCCACGTTTGTATCATTTAAACTATGAACCGCTAGTGAGGCGTTACCTAACTATGTATTTGATATAAATCTTTAGCTAAGAGGTTTCCACTTCTTGGTGAATTCGTATACTAGCATGGAAATTGTTAGGCCTGCCAATAAGTGACATAAATTACCGTATTGTAGAACACCTCTGTATTGTTTGGATACTGTACTACAAAATGTACAGGATCTGCTTTTTAAAATATAATCTACGTAACATAAAAATGTCTTGAATACTATATAATACATACTTATTATTAAAGTTCCCCTTATCAGTGTAAAACGTTTTATAGTCATAAAGGATAAAAAAGGATAAAGGACGGCGTTACTCAATCCCTTCTGGGATGCGCCAGCGCATTCTACTTCTACGGGATGTCGTGGAGGCGACATGAATGCGTATTTGGCCATACAATGACTTGCGGTGGCCAGCCGATGAACAAGTCAGCGCTCTATCCTTCCCAGACAAGTCTGGTACCAATTGACCGACCCCGGAGGGATGGAAGGCTTGGTTGGCCTGGGCGGGAAATCCGAACCAGGAATCTGGTATCGGGTGCACGCGACAGTCGCGCCTCCTCCGACTGCGCTACACGCGCCCTCGTATAGTCGCCCTCGTATAGTCATAACGAGCAATAAATTTTTGGTTACTATTATTAAAGCTAATTTTTGAACGAGTCAGTAATTTTGTGATTCCTTGATTAGACAATCACTGACTAGAGTCAAGATGCACCTTCGCTAAGCCCAAATATTTCGATGTTACTACCATGTTCACCAAGCATTTCTCTTAACGCCTGAGGAGTCTGGTCGTCTTCGTCGATGTGATTTATTATGTTCTTGTTATGAAGTGACTTTTAGTAAATATATTATTCTAGTGCAGTACACTAAACAAGTTAGGAACCAGACTAAATGCTCATTACCTCCATATCTTCACAGGGAATGACAGATCTAACGGTAAAATTCTTGGTCTCTCATCATTTTACAAAAAGAAGGAAACTAGCTGATCTCTTAATGATTTACAAAATTCTCATAGGGAAAGTGTCTATAGACCCAATAACATTCTTCTTCTCATTTTATCGAAAAGTACACTCAAAACGTTCGTCAGGAGAAATGTCTCATTCAATCCGCCTTGACCCTGTTGTTTTTTTTTTTCAAATTTTATTTCGTTTCGGATATGTAAATTGTGTAATGTATTTTTGCGTGTAATGCATGCTTTAAACGAATAAATAAATGCGCTCTGTTTCAATAGGAGTCAGCACAAGTTTTTAGTTTTTTAGTTTTTTTTAAAGCTTTAACCCATATCAATTATTGCTCCGACCATTCATCATATTTTTCTTGAATCTTTCCAGAAAATGTTTTAAAGCCAACATTTAAGACTTTTAATGTGTTTCGAGGCTTTCGTCGACAATGATAAATACAAGAATACACTATGCTTCAGAGATGGACTACCTGCTGATTAGTACCATGCTTATTCAAGTAGTCTGCAACGGACTTGGAGTCATCGCCAACTCGCTGCTGCTGTACTTGCTTTCAAAGAAGACTCCTAAATATCTAATCACGTATTCGGTGGTCATCTATAATCTTGCTCTCTGTGACGTGCTTACAAGTCTTGGCTGCTTATTTGTATTGCAAAGGTAGTATTATTCATCCAGTCTCATCTATGCAGAAGTTAAGAGATTAGAGCCGGGTTTATAGTTGTCAACCATACCTATATAGACGTTGGATGTGCTACAGCTAGGTTATCTTTTTGCGAAAAAAAAAATCAATCAATGCTTTGAAACGCTTATTAAAAACCTGGATTTCCTCTATTCGTCCACCTTTCTTACGCAAAATCCGCAGGCGCGCGCTCTCGCCGTCGATGGCAGCTGCACCCCATTTTAGTTATTGGTTCGTATTCCCCGTCCAGGGCAAGGTAGCCTCACATCCATCTAAGGTTGGTAAATTGGTAAAGACCTGGAAATAATAAAGAATAGACTTTAGTCATCGACTGACCAGCGGGCCTCATTGCATAGTCCAAATATATAGTTGCGCACGAATGACCTTTTCTAATAGGGATTCGTATCATTTTCATTCGAATTTGAATATTCAAAAATCACGTTTTTCGAATGTACTCGAATTCAAAAATTCCGAAAAACTGCTTTTTCGAATTGAATTATTGAATTCGAGTACATTGAATTCGAATATTCGAAATTTTCGAGCATTCAAAACCACTCGAATATTCGAAAAAAATTCGAGAGCACAACTATACAATATATATATATATATATATATATATATATATATATATAACACGGCAATATGACATCTGTTGGAATTGTAAGCAGGTGAAAAATTTACGTTTCATACGGAAGATAAATATTGATGGTGACTAGCAAACTAGTCTGCTGACTAGTTCACAATCAAGTGGTGCTTTCCAGGATAATAGCAGATGGGCGTGGTCTCTACTTTGTGTCTCATGGACCCTGCAAGCTTTTTGGCCCATCGATGTGCTTTGCCGGGTAAGTTTTCAGGTTTGTTGCTTCTGAAAGAATTCCTGAAGTCAAGATCACGATGTAGGAAGTGACTGAGATTGGCTATTCGTCGGTGGAACGCTAACCTTCCCAATTTGGAGCCAAAGACCATGGATGGACTAAACGAAAACCTATTTATAACATCAAAGATGGTGGAGGCAGCGGAACTTTTCGATTAGGTTGGGATGAAGTCATCTACTAAGTTGTAAGGAAGAATCCCGCAAATTGTTCCATTTCTTCAAATTTATTTCTCTCGTTTCATACATACAACAACTAGCGAACATATGCACCATTATTACCTGCAACATACTGCCATTTGATCGGAGCTGGGTTCTGACAAAAAACTCAGCGAGGCACTTTTCAAGTTGGTCCCCGTCGTCAAACTGTATCTCCTGCAATGAAAGAAACAGAAGGTAGTCCCTTGTAGAGAGATCCGTTGAATACGGCGCCTGGGCCAGAACATGCCATCCGAAGCAGTGAAGTTTTTTCTGAGTCCCCCTTGTAACGTGTCATGAACTCTGGTTCATCATATTGAACCACGCCTCGGCTAAAGCTCCGCCTCCTTGCCTTTATAACCGGCTCTGGCGGAGGATGGAGGGAGAAGGAAGAACGGAGAGAACCGGACGGCACCTATCCCGTCTGAGCTGCTCTCTAAGTTCTCCTCATCCAGAGGTTGGACCCTTGCGGACGCCACTATGTCGGCGGACCCGCACATAAGTCAACGAATCAACAAACCTAAAGGAACTTAAGTTAGTAAATAACAAGAGTTAAGATAATTCTCAACCCAAGCAAGTATAAGTAAAGAACACGCTCTCTGTCTCTCGAGTTTAGTCTCTCTTTTCTCTTCTTTGGTAATGCGTGTTATGTTAGTTAGGTTGAAAAATAAATATATATAAAACGATTGGAGTAATAAAGAACCACCAAAACCCCATTGGACCGTGATGCAGTCCAATCATGGTGCATCGGCCGAATAAATGATAGAACGCAAAAATGCTAATCTTCGAAAAGCATGTTTTAACCTAAACAGAATTAAAGTTCCTTAATCAACACTCTACTAAACAATTCAGGATTCTAAGACATAAGACCTACAAAAAAAATAATAATCAAAGAGCAATATAGAAGCAGAAGTACCTGTGTAATCTACATAGTGTGTTAATTCTGGCCAAATTAGCATACTGAAAGTACCCTCACACAGGGAAAATGCCTTGTCGATCTCATCTGCTATTTCTCTTATTTTTTCTTTCTCTTCAGCCTTTCGTCCTTGCTTCTCTTATCCTCGTGTTAACCTCCATGGAGACAAAAAAAGGTCTGACACACCGAAAAGCGCGCTCCTAAGTGACAGACCGCTATGTTGCAAATGCAAGGGCAATTTAGCAGTCTGTTAAACTTTCCGAGACCTCCTATGGCGAGAGATACCTCGAAAATCTCGTTCTGAGGCATACAAAAGTCGACTTAATGGTGTCAATAATTCGGATTAACGGAACTGTAAAAACTGTAAGCAGCAAGGCCTACAGTAAAACGAAAACTGGAGCTTTTCTGCAGCTGCACAACGACGACGCTTGCAAAATGAGTTCAAAAGAGCAAGCTCAGCCACATTCCCGAGATATCGCAAGAGAATAAAACTAGATTTCCCAGATAACGGTTTCACAACAAAAAACATCGAAGCCGCCTCAAACATAAACATTGTTTTGGCTCCCACAACAACACTTAAGAATGCAATCGAAATGTTTATGAACACTGAGCAATGTTTACAATCAGATGGCATAACTGATATCACACAGACATAAATACTGATGGCAGACTTCCCTCTTCACTCTTCTCCTCCTCACCAGCGTTCGACACAGCTCCAGACTTTACATGTCGTCATCGATGTTCAACCTGAAAACAGCAAAGCAAAAAATTACAAGACAGATTAATGTTCTTAACAGCCTCCTTCAAGAGGCTGATCAATTTAGTAAGCCATGGGCATTCCCAAAAGAACCAGAAGAATTGGAACAATTTTTGTTAGAAAAGAATATAACTTTGAAACACTTAAGCAAGAGCATCAACGAACAAAAGGATAAAGTATGGGAGTGCTTTTCAGCATGCACATGCTCCATAGCCGAGCTCGTGCAAGAAAGCAAATTGGATATTGAAGAGAAGTTCGACGAATACTGGGAAGAACAACAAGGTGAACAAATAATAACTCAAGCGACGGAAGTCATCCGTCAACTAGAGAAAAGACTTATTGAAATTGAATGCCAGGACGCACTTTTAAAACTAGCGGTCGCAAAGAAGCAAAACAATCCTTCAACAGCGCTGCCATACCCCAATCTAACTCCAACCCAGACAAGCGAGAGTTCCCCGTGGGCTATCACGGAGCGCCGACTCATGAGCAGCGAACTCAAGGTCCCAGAATTTAATGGTGAACCATCACAATTTGGACCATTTTGGGAGCTATTTGAAGAATTAGTACATAAGCAACCTTACACAAAAATAGAGAAACTATCAATACTGCTCAACTGCTGCAAAGGTGACGCAGCACGTGCCCTTCGGATGATTCCGAGAACTGGGGACTCATACGACAATGCGGTAGCGCAACTCAAGTCACAATTTGAAGATCCCAAGCGAATCACAATGGATATGGTCCGGCAACTAAAGTCCATAAGACAATGCCGCGAAGATCCCAGGTCACTAAGGAATAATTTAAGTGATATACTATCAATAGTAGCGACACTGAAGAAACAAGGGGAAGTCGTAGATACTACTCACTTAATAAGCATGGTATTGGACACCTTCCCTAAAGCAATACAAGAAGAAATCCTCAAAAAGGAATTTGACTCTGGAAAAGTATGGTCAATGACAGACCTACTCGATAACCTTTCTGTCTCAATTAAGCGCAAGGAGCACATAGAACTTCACAGATCGTACAATACGGAGGAATACTCCTCGTTCCACACAAGGGCAATTATACCTCCGTTACACTCTGGTATAAATACCATTTTGAACTATTGTTTCTAACAACGAGGTTGTGGATAACGGTTTATTGCGTGTCTTGATGAGCGGTATCCAACAACATTCGTATACCATTGTCACACATATTGGGTTTTCTTATTGACACAAATATACAGTACTTCAGTTGAATGTATGATCACATGAATACATTTCTATTTACAGAATGAGGAGTCAATAAGGTTAATAATGCTAATATTGTGACAATGTGCATCTATTTATAAGTACATCGATGCAAATAGTGTAGAGATCGACGGGCAATAAACTTGGGATACATTCTATTGAAGGAATAGGTTAACGGTAAGCAGCTTAGGAGTCTTGATGGGTAGGAAGGGGAATAGGTGACAAGTTAATGTAGCGCTGGAACGACCTAGTGGTTTTCCACCTTCCTGCTTGCATGACGCTGACCTGTGATATGCCCGCGTTAAGGGCTGAGGTAGCTGCCCCCCCTCTAAAGGAATGTGAAGTGATATGAAAGTGTTTGAGCTTGGCAGAATGCAACAGCGCCTTCAGTCTGTCGTCCAACGTTGTTTTAGAAAGCGGTAGTTTTGTGGACGCGGACTGAAAGAGGAATTTATTAGCTTTGGTGCTGTTCTTATATTTCTCCCAAAGCTGCCTTTCTGTTTGGCTTAGCTTGAAAGGTACCTTGAACCCGCGACTTGTTTGATCCGTCTTGGATCTCTTAATGAAAATGAAGAAAGTATTATCTACTCCTTGGTAGATATCCCGGGTTAAAAGATCTTTGGCTTCGCTAATGCGAAGGAACGCTTTGAATTGCAAAAGAGCTAGGGTTGCGGCTTGTGTGATTTTGGGGTCGCTGCTTGCTATACCCGTCTTTACTATGGTGTGCATAGATTCGAGATCAACCTTGTGCTTTTCCTTCGGAGGGCTACAAATTCTTCTCTCCGATTCTAGTATTGCTGCCTCTACTTCTTTGTTCACCCCAGAGAGCGGGGAAAAGAAGTAATTTAATGCCGAGCAAACTATGGAAAGGGATTTTTGACGTCCGTTGGCTGCGCAGTGTGCGAGGTAGAAGTTCCTAAGTTGAGGCAGAGGAACGTTGTTGAACGGGGATTCGTTCTTCCATATTGTGAACCGTTCAGCCTCAGACTTGTAGCTTTTGATTGTTGCCGGCGATTTGTCGGAGTGCATTGCATTACGGATGACAGTAGCGATATCCGTTAGCCCTACACTCGTGGACTCAGCCACTAGGAGGTCTGCTTCAGTGAACCTTCGAGCTGAATTGATCCTTTTATGTTATAAATATTACTAATAGGTTATTTTACTCCCACGTAAATGGGCGGGTGGGTTGGGCGCTCAGTAGACTCACAGAAACCTGGATGACTTCCTGGCGGCCCTTCACGGGGGGCGTGACTGTGAGCGTGACCTCAAGTCATCACATGACTGGAGGTCCCGCTGCCTCCCCTATCCACCCTGGAGATGGATAGAGAGTAGGGGAGGCCAATAGTTCAAAACATAACATATAATGACAAGATGCACGGGATGTGGCCAACCACATCGCTTCCAACAATGCACCAGATTTTCAACTGTTCAACAAAAAATAGATCGCCTTAAGGCGCTATCGGCGTGCTGGAAATGCTTCAGTCGAAACCATACAACCTTCGCTTGTCGAAACCAAAATTGTGCTCACTGCGGCGGTAAACATAATATTGCAATTTGCAAAAGAAGACTCCAATCATATAACGGGAGAAGTAACTTCCCAGGAACGATGAGACGAAGTCTGTCCTTTGACAGATTTTCAAGAAGACGCTCACCAGGAGGTCGCTATTCTAGATATAGGAGTCCCTCCCTCTTGAATAACAATCGAAGTCGCAATGCATCTCAAGAAAGGAGAACAACAAACTATGGCACTTTCCGAAACAACCGCAACAGATTCCAGTCGATATCTCCATCCCGAAGAACCGAAAGACAAAATACGAGAAGATCTTCCTCAAGATCACACTCAAGAGAATCCCAAGGGCAACCCAGAGTACATTTTACGGAAACTGTTCCTCAGTCACGAGTAGAGTCCGCCAATGTGCACTTTCAAACTAAAGAGATTGCTCCTCAAGAAAATAACGTTACACTTTGTGCGAACCAACCAAATAATAATGAGTGCACACGTCTAATGATCGTTCCAGTAATTGTTCATAACACCGAAGAAGGAAGCTCTGAAACTACGTTCGCACTACTGGACTCAGCGTCGGATCAATCTTTCATTTCAAGCTCACTAGCAGTGCGTTTGAATCTAAAAACTCAAGCAGAAATATCAATAATTGTTAATACCTTCAGCGGAAGGGTCGAAAGAAAGGAGGTAAAAAGAGCTACAACCTTGTTATCAAACTCACAAGGTGAAGGCATCAATGTTGAATTGCTAGCAAGCGATAAACTTACACAAGCTCTTAATCTGTGCGAAATAACGCCCCAAGATAAATTATATATACAGGAGAGATGCCTCTATGGAGAAGATATTTGGATAACATCAATTAGTAACGAAACAGTTACTCCCGAAATTCTCATAGGGATTGATTATTTCAATGCAATCATGAAACTAAGCGAACCTGTAACACGTCTTCCCTCCGGACTATTCATCACGCCCACCTTATTTGGGCCCGTGGTTTCAGGGGTGCAACGCAAGGAAGACGAGTCTGAAATAGACAATTTGAATAACAACACCTTCCACACTTGTGGTCAACAACACCAAGATATACATGACATGGATTACTCTGATTTATGGAAATTACCAGCAATAGGAACAGAAGATTTTCACACTGAAGAGGAACTTAATAAACAAATTATTGACACTTTTTACTCAAGTGTTCAAATGCAGGATGGGAAAATATTCGTCCAATTTCCTTGGAAAGCAAATAAAAATCAAAATTAGCCAATAACTATAATTTAGCCCTTAGCAGACTTCACCAATTATACAAGACTAAAGAACGCAATCCGCAGTGCTGGAAAGAATATTGTGCCATAATTGATGAACAACTCAAAAAACAGTTTATTGAAGAAGCTCCTGTTCAACCTCAAGGGACGTCACCATGTTACTACATTCCACACCAAGCTGTGATAAAGTCAGAAAGTGAAACAACTAAGACAAGAATAGTCCTTGACGCTTCATCCAAGATGAAAGGGGAACTCAGCCTCAACGACGTAATACATCAAGGACCCTTGTTCTTACCACATTTGTGCGGAATACTAATAAGGTCAAGAATGAAACAAAAAGTCATACTGGCAGATGTCGAAAAGGCATTTCATATGATTTACCTACAACCAACACAACGAGATTCAGTGCGTTTCCTTTGGCTGAAAGACGTCACAAAACCTCCTATACAAGACAATATCGCAATACTTCGTTTTTGTCGATTGCCATTCGGTATAAATGCTTCACCCTTTCTTTTGGGAATCTCAATTAAATACGGAATTGACCAACAAAAACTACCAGGAGAAGCTATCTATGATGAAATCAATGAAAACCTCTATGTCGATAACGTAATGTTAACTGATAACTCCACGTCAAGCCTTGTCACAAAGTATCAAAAATCTAAGCAAATCTTTGCCAACATATCAATGAACCTTCGACAATTTATAACAAACGATGAGGAATGCAATGAAGCAATTAAACCGGAAGATTTTGCAAAAACAAAGACTCCAAAAATATTGGGAGTTCCGTGGGATCACCGAAAAGACTACCTTTACATTCAGTGCAAGTTGCAATATTCAAACAACCCTACCAAGCGAAAGGTCCTACAAGCAACACATTCAACCTTTGATCCACTCGGTTTCCTCACTCCCCTGCTTTTACCTGCTAAGAGGTTCTTGCAGGATTTGTGGAAATCAGACTATGGCTGGGACGAAAGATTAATCCCTGAGCATAATCGCATGTGGCAAACTACTTGCGAAGAAGCGGGGGGCTACATAGCAAAAGTCCCTCGTATGGCTACAAGTGGCTGCGCTGACGATCGATACGAGCTGCATATTTTCGTCGATGCATCGATTCGATCGTTCGCCGCAGTTGTTTACTTGCGCACTACTGACTCGCATGGAGCAATCGGCAGCACTCTCTTAATGGCACGGCAGCGTCTAGCGCCGATCAATAACAAGTCAAGAACATTGACAATTCCGCGCCTCGAATTGTTGGCACTACTAATCGGAATCCGCTTATCGGACTTTGTAATAAAAGAAATCCATACAACAATTTCGGAAATAAGGATTTACAGCGATTCCCAAGTTACACTACATTGGGTTCAATCGGATAATAAAGCCGGAGTCTTCGTTGACAATCGCTGTAAAGAAATAAAAGACAAAATGGAAGGATGGGTGAATCAAGGCATATCGACTTATTTATACTACATACCCTCTGAACTAAATCCAGCCGACTGTGCAACCAAAGGTTTAAATAAGGATCAATTAAGAAACCACACTTGGTGGTCTGGTCCAGCATTTCTGCAGCAGAACAATGAACAATGGCCCAATTTGGAGCAATTCAAGTGGAATGTACGGAAAAACGAAGAAGAAATATCGGCATCTACTGTGATTAGCCTAACTACGTTAACGTCAACAGTGTCTACGGCATGGGAAGAAATATTTAGAAGACAATTTTCAAAATTAAGCAAATATAAAAAGGTGCTGGCACTTGTTTTAAAGTTTCTTAAAGTACAAGTGTACAATAAAATCTCACATGAATCTCAAGAAAAACTAAAGGCTAACATACCTGAGCTCGTTTACATTGACGACTCCATTCCTCTCGTCACGTGCCAGGTCGCTGACCTTCAATCGTCTGAAACGATATTAATTAAGTTAATTCAAAGACCAATTACATGTGAACATTTCAAAAAGTGGGACAATTTACAAGTACAAAAGGACGAAGAGTTCTAAGATGTCACGGAAGAGTAAAAAATATACATTTAGCAAGAGAAACTTTAGAACCAATACTCTTACCACCCAGTCACAAACTGACGGAGCTCTATGTAAGAGAATACCATATACGAAGCGGCCATCAAGGAATAAATGGAACACTAGCAAACCTTCGGCTCAAATATTGGATCCCAAGAGGACGTCAAGTAGTAAAAAGATGTTTAAGAGATTGTATTAATTGCAAAAAATGGAATGGAAAACCTTACTTCTATCCCAATTCGCCGACGTTGCCAAATGCACGTACAGTGCCGTCGCGCCCTTTTTCACACGTCGGCATCGACCTCGCCGGCCCGTTCTGCGTCACCAGCTCTGAAACAAAGGAGTGTAAAAAATGGGTCTGCTTAACAACCTGCATGACCACGCGAGCAATACACTTAGAAATCGTTGAAAATTTAAGTGCAACAGAATTAATTAATGCCTTACGACGATTCATTGCAAGAAGAGGAAAACCTCAACTCATAATATCGGATAATGCGACTAATTTTGCCCTAGGAAAGGATATAATAGAAACACTCGATCAAGAAACACAAGCAGTTAATGAGCAAATACGTCTGTTCATGACAAAGGAGTCCATTCAATGGAAATTCATAACTCCCCTTTCCCCTGGAAAGGAGGGTTTTATGAGCGAATGATAGGAATTATGAAATCACTGCTCAAGAGAGCGGGACACAAAAGGAATTTTAAAGAGTCAGAGTTCCTAACAATTATACTGGAATGCGAAGCAATGGTGAACTCCCGGACCTTAACCTACACGGGAAGCACGGTGGATGACTCACTAGTACTGTCGCGACGCCGGGTGGCGCCTCGCTACGCATCGGTGGGCGAAGGCGTCACCCCGCGCCGTGAACGTGGGGTTGGCTACATATGGGTCCCGGCTCGCTACGAGCTCGCCTATGGCCACGCCACCTGCTACGATACCAAAAGGCCCTGCGGACCCGAAGTCCCGTTATACGAAGGCTAAGGGGCGCTTATCCCTACGCAAATACGCTTGCCCGCTTCCTGCGGCCCCGTCCTGCGTGGACTAGTTGTTCACATTCACTGCGTATCCGATAGACTGAGCTTTCCGCGGTATGGCTCCCGTCTGCGGGATTGCACGGCCATTAACTTCTACGGATCGATCGATCAATAATACACACGTACACTCTGAGGTATTAACGGAGATACCGTATGTCATCTTCGATAGAGTACACGATACTGTTATATAAATGTATTCGATATATACAACATGACAAGTGAGGTAAAGTTCCCTACGAGTTAGAGGGAGAGCCACACCCAGTCCCTACGGAGGGCAGAACCTCGGAACGACCCGCGCGGCGGACTATCACAGTGGACTGCCACGTGTGTGGACAGCCCTAACTGCGATAGGAGCCGTGGCGCGGTTACCTGACGACGCCCGCTACGGCCGATTACTCGCGGGGCTGCGACGATCCCTGTCCTGCGGCTGGCGGTGGTCCGGCATCCTGCGGCTGGCGTTGACCGGTGGACGAGGCAGGCGACGGACGGTTATGGCGTTCGCTGCGGAAGGAGCCGACGAGGACGACGTAGTGAATAGGCGTAGCGAATAATCGGCGTAGCGGGCCTGGACTAGATGACGGCGAGGTAATCCGGAGGCTGCGGCTGGTGACGAGGGCGATGGCGACCGGCTACAACTCCACTGCCGGCTGCGGTGGCCGAAGACGACGAGAACTGGCACGCCTCGGGCGCAAGGGGGCACGCACCCCTGCGGCCGGGCGCGCGATCACGCGTGACCCCCAATAGTCGTACGCAAGTCACGACACTGGGGGGCCGGAAAACAAGAAGATGTCGTACGAGGTGTCGACGAGGTTCTGCGTTACCTACGAATATGTACAGACAGCTTAACACCGTAGCCTAAGGGTGACTTGGGCGACAGTGGCGGGCGATGCCACCTGCGTGCTGCGCCGGGTCGATTACAGGTGTGGCCCAAGGATGGGTAAGCAAGTCGCTGCGGCAGGGTGTGTTAGGTCCTACGTGTTAGTAAAATCTGCTACGTAAAAGGGTGAGATCGAATGCTCCTGCTGCGGAACTGATGTAGATGAGATCGATTGCTCCTGCTGCGGAACTGATGTAGATGCTTCTCCTGCGAGCTTGCATTAACTAGTGTCCGTTGCTGCGGATGTGTTGCCGTGACTTCACTTGCTGCGAGATGGTGTCCCTTGCTGCGGGAAAGGCGTGTCGACTGTCGTGTTGTTCGCTGCGAGACGAACTGTGGTTAGCGTGGGCTGCGGTGGTGTAGAGCCTAAACAAGTCGGCATCACTGATGAACGATTAAGGAACAAGTTAGGAAACAATTACCTATTGAAAGACAACGGCCTAAGATAGGATAGGTTAGTAGAAGGTTAAGTGTTATTAGAAGAGATAAGAGATCACTTACCCTCACTCCTGGTCCAAAGACAGGCGATAGAGGCGGTTGGCCTCAAACTCTTCATCGCTGCGGCGGAGCTCGTGCACCTTCCTGGCGATGTAGCGCGCTGCGCATCAGCTTGTGCCACCTATCAGCCGCTGCGTCTTGGAATGCATGTTGGTTCCCCATGCAGAATGCGGTATGGTGGTTGTCAAGGTGGCAGAAGCTGCACTGCCCCTGCAGTTCATCTGCGTAGGCACAGTCAGCGTCTACGTGATGGCCGCCACAGATGAAACATCGTCCCCTACGGGCATGGGAGAGTATGCGTTGACGCACACTGCGGACATTGGGGCAGCTTGCGCTGAAGTGGTCTTCAGCACAAAAGAAACACTCCATAGCGTTTCTTGGCCTTGGCTGCGGCAGGGCAATAAACCAAGGTGTGCCGTTGATGAACCGGGTCGGCGGCCAGTTAGCGTTCGCTGCGGCTGGAGGTGGATGTTGAACCCGCTGCGGAGGCCGAGGCCACGGTGATACACGTGGAAGGGGGCGGCGCCCTTCTACGGGCGCGGGATGGACGAAAGCCCCTGCTGCGGGCGATGGTGGACGGTAGTGGTTCGCTGCGGGCGCAGGCTGGAAATACCCCCCAGCTGCGGGCGATGGTGGGCGGTAAGGGGCCGCTACGGGCGCAGGCTGGAAATACCCCCCAGCGGGCGATGGTGAACTGTAGCGGTCCGCTACGGGCGCGGGGGGAGGAGTGACACGGCGAACCGCCGGAACAGGGCTGGGGCGACGACCAGCTGCGGGGGCAGGACTAGCCTGCCTGGGGGGAGCCCTGCTTCCCGACGACCGTTGGTCGTCGATCGGCAGAGGCCCATCCCTTCGTCGCCGTGAGTCGCGATTCGCCACTCGCTGCGTAGAGAGCGAGATGCTGCGGGACCTACGCTCTGCGTGGCGCCTAACCCTTGAGCGGCTACGCTGCGTGGACAGTGAGCTGCTACGTGACCCATGGTGGCGAACCCTGGAGCGGCTGCGATGGTGGGACCGCTGCGGGCTGGCTGCGTGGTAGGTCCTACGGGCCCTACTGCGGTGACGGTGGCGGCCCTCGTGCTGGTGGTGACGACCACTACGATGGTGGTGACGTGGGCCGCGACAGCAGCTGCGACGTCGGTGACAGGAGGAGCGGCAACGATCAGACGACGTTGAACGTGACGATGAAGAACGCATTATGGCTGAGATGGTCAGTCTCAAACGCTTTACCCTGAAGACATGTTGCTGAGCTAAGGGGTAAGGGGCACATGAGCGCGGTTAGACGTTAACGAATGCGAGTAATATAATTAGTAGCGGGATAAAAGGATTTAGTGTAAATTGTGAAGGCAGAAAATGTGTAGAGGAACAAATAAAATGGTTAGTGATATGAAAAATTAGAATTGATGTGAATTTTAGATGCAAAAATATGTGAAAATGTAAGTACTAAACTTTTTTGAACTGAATGTGACTTAATCAAAAGTGGATTATGACGTAAATTATGTTTGCTACGAAGCTATTTGTGAAAGACTGTGCCTCTGCGGTGATATCGATGCACTGCGGATAAGGTGGATCGATATCACAGCCGAGGCTATGACGTCATAATCGTATTTTACGATTTTATGGCAAAAGTGTACGAAAAAGTGTTAATTTTGGTTAAAAATGAGATATGGGCTGGTTGGGTTTAACCTACTTAGTAAATTTAGTGGACGTGCGAAAATGGAACCGCAGTGGACTTCAGGAAGTGAGATATGTGGTACAAGAAGAAGTAATAGTCGTCCACTGCGGTAAGCGGCAGAGCGGGCGCGTGCATGCGCTTGAGATGAAGAAAAGATTCGCTGCGAGCGAAGAGGGAGAAATTAACAGAAAATAACACCATCACAAGGCGCTGCGGGCAAATTATAGGAACACAGCAAAAAAAGGAAGTCAAGTAAAAACGCTAAAAACGCAGTTAACGTCCACAATATCTACGGAAATCTCAAAAATGCCAACCAGCCTGGTTTTTCTACGGGTTTCCTCCGCTGCGGCCAACTTCCTGCGTCGAGAACAGTCCTTCAGATCCGTAGAGTTGGGGGAGGCCATGGAGTTGACGAGGGCAGGGGCTGGCTGCTCCTGCGAAACTTCTGGAGCGTCGAAGGCGCTACGTCAGCGCCGAAATCATCGTTAGCGCCGAGTTGCGTCGGCTGCGACGCGTGCGGCGCGTGTCTCGTCAACTGGCGCCTCGTTGGCGCGCTAAAACGCTGGAAGGTGGTTTGTCACTGCGGAGCGTCGTAGGAAATAATTATTTTCTGATGTTTGCGAGAGCTACGCTGGAATTTATGTTAGTTAGACGTCCGATGAGGATTGATGAAGGCATGGGAGGTTTTGGCCGCACGCCGGGGCTGCGAACGAAGCGATTTTTGAGCGGTTCTATCGCTTTCTACGCTCGGTTCCGTCGTGGCAGACGTGATTTCGAGCGGATAAAGCGCTGAAACAGCCCTTGTGAGAGTTTTACCGTTAGGTGTGCGTATGTCTACGGACCTAATTGAGCTGTCTTTTCCTACGTGTACCTTTTCTATCAAACCGTAGTTCCATTGTCCGCGGGAGATGTTGTCATCGGCTACGAGGACTACGTCGCCGACATGCGGAGTCGTCGGGCTGGATCTGGCGTTCTTCGACCGAGTCTGGTGGCGTTCGCGAAGTGCTGCGAGATAATCGTTGTACCACACCTCCCAGAATTGGTCGAGCACTGCGAGAGTTTCCTTGTACCACATCGCCAAGTTATGGGATGCGGTTAGGAACTCTTCCGACTGCTGCGGCGACGGTGGAATCTGCATGTCAACTTCTGGAATAAGGAAATCGATGGGGCGTAAAACATGCACGAACACATCTTTTTCCCTATACGGAGTTATCGGACGTGAATTTAGCGTAGCTTCGACCTCCGTTACTACGGTTTGGAGCTGTGTAAGTGGTAGGACTGCGCGGCCTACGGATTTTTTGTACGCTGCTTTAAAGAGTCCTATTAAGCGCTCATAAAACCCTCCTTTCCACGGCGAGAGCGGCGTGATAAACTTCCACGTGATCTTGTGTCTCACGCAGAATTCCGATACTGTGCGCCACGAAGCTGACGAGTAGAGTAAGGTCGTGATGGCGCTTTCCGCTGCGTGGAAAGTGGAGGAGTTGTCGCTGTAGACGACGTCTGGGGATCCTCTTCGTGCGATGAACCTTCTGAATGCGAGTAGAAATTCCTGCGTCGTGTTGTCTAAGACAACTTCCAAGTGTATCGCTCTTGTCGCCATACACGTGATGAGACAGATCCAGATTTTGCCTGAAGTTGTACCTGCGCAGGTCAGCGGACCGAGATAGTCGAGTCCTACGTTCTGAAACGGTCTCGACCGGCAGACACGTTCTGGCGGTAATGGTGGTATATCTGGATACCTGTACGGAACTGCATTGGCCTTTTTACAGGTTATGCAGGTACGGAGTGTCCTGGCGACGCACATACGAATTGATGGAATGAAGAACCGAGTTCGTATGTTTGCGATAGTGTGATATGTGCCAGAGTGGTGATTTTTGAGGTGATAATGAAGCACTACGAGGTACGATAACCTATGTTGCGGTAGCAAGAGTATTGGCGCGGTCTCTAACGGACCGATACGATACGGGCAGCGAATTAGGTTATTTTGAGCGCGTCGAGCGTTGAAATTGGCGATGTTTAGACGCTGCAAGTCCTCCTCGCCCTCGCGATAATGCGCGAAGATGAGTTGGACTTCCGCTACGGAGACGTCTGGCGGCTGAATTGTGCCCGAATTTGATACCGCTGCTACGGACGGTAGTGCTGACGCAATTTTTGCCTGCGAACGTTGCGACAAGCGGTTGTACACCCGGATACGGTGGAATTTGATTATATAAGCTGTTATGCGGACCAATTTAAGATAGTTGTTAGTTAGCGAGAATGGTAAAACGGACTCAAACTTACCATTTCCTACGAAATTGACTTGTGCATATTCCGATTGCACGTCTTCCTCTGCGTCTTGAGGAGGAGGTATGCGGAAATCGACGTTGCTGTGAGGCCATTCACTTGGTGGTTTGCACAAAAACGATGGTCCGTTCCACCACACGTGATTTTGAGCTTCCCTCGTTGTCAGACCTCGAGTAGCGTGGTCTGCAGGATTGTCCTGGGAAGCTACGTAGTGGAACTGAGCGCGGACGTTTTGGGCCTCGAACGTAGCTATGGCGCTACGAATGGCAGTAACGCGATTGCGAATGAAGATTTTGAGCGGTTTTGTTGTATGAACCCAATGTAGCGCAATTAGCGAGTCTGAGAAAATATGCACCGCTTGAATAGGTAAGTTTAAGTGTTTAAAAAGATATTGGGTTAAACGGACGCTGATTAGCATGGCCAAAAGCTCCGCACGTGGAATTGTGAGCGGATTAGTACTGTTAAGGTGCGACTTGGCCATGAGCAATGTTGACTGCGCAGAATTTGATGTGCGGCAAACGAGATACTCACAGCAAGCGTACAGTCGTTTCGAGGCGTCTCCGAAGACGCAAAGTTCGAAATGACTGGTGCTTGCTGAGGTGGGAAGAATGAACCGCGGTAACGCTGGAACTGGCTCGCTGAGGTCTGCGAGCAACTGCGACCATTTTTGCTGCTGCGCCTGGTCTAATGGCGTATCCCAACCTAGATCCTGCGTCCATAGGTCCTGGATGAAGACCTTGACGGGAGCCAGGAAGGGCGTAAGAAGACCTAGCGGGTCATACGTAGACGCTAAGGCGCGAAGAGCAGTGCGTTTGCTGTTTACCTTGACGTGAGTGGTTTTGATAGGTATGACCAAGAGGTCTCTGGCAAACTGCCAGCGAAGACCTAGCAAGCTAGCGTTAGCTGGGTTGATAGCGCGGTCCTTTGCCAACATTGCAGAATTGACGGTGTCTAAGTTGCACAGGAATTCCCTGAGATTCATGTGCATCTTAGAGAATATGTTTTTTTGATGCGATGTATTTTTGAAAGATATCTTCGTGGGAGGTAGCACCCAGGACGACGTTATCAACGTAAGTGTTACGTATGATCTCGTCACCAAGGGGGCTATTTTTCCTACGGAGATAGTACTGTATGGATGCGGCAAGTAGGAATGGTGATGCGTTGACCCCGAACGGAATGCGAGTGAAGCGTAATATGCGCAAGTTGGATAGTGATGGTGGTTTGTATGGGTCTTTTAACCATAGAAAGCGAGTAGCATCTCGCTGCGAGAGCTGGAGTCGTATTTGGTGGAAAGCTTTTTCGACATCAGCTATCAGAAGATAGCGATGTAAGCGTGCCCTCAAAAGTATACCAACCAGCTCTGGTAACAGCGTCGGACCTTGATGGATACAGTCATTTAAACTGACCGCGTTCTTCATCTTAGAGGACGCATCGAACACAACTCGGAGTTTGGTGGTGGACGAGCTCTCCTTGAACACCGCTTGATGCGGGGTATAATAGACTCGAGAGTCATCGAAGGAAAACTCGTGAACGTCCTCTACGTATCCGGCTGAAATGTGATCTTGGATAACTTTTACGTACTGCGACCAAGCTGTGGTCTTGCTGAGACGCTGAAATTGGTTTATGAGCCTGCAATACGCTAACCGTTTGTTGTCCTGTAATGCAGGATGCTCATCTTTCCATGGGAACTGAACATACAAATAACCGTCTACGAACTGAGAAGTGCGATTAAAGTTATCTAAAATACGTTTTTCCAACTTGCTGTCCATTGAGGGGTCATGGTCGTCTACTATGCCTAGAGCGTCCAACGACCAGAGCCGTTGGATAGTCTCGTCGTTGTTGAACTCGTCTGCTGCGTGCATGTCAATGGGATCTGGGCTCTGCGGTAACCCGATTGAAAAACCGAGTTGCCTGAGATAACTGTGCCGAACCGAGTGTGGCTTAAGATCATGCCTGAGGGCAAGCAGATCGGAGCCTCGGGCGACAATATGTCCCAGTAGTAGTCAATCCCAATGAGAATGTCAGGGAGAACACTCTCACTGCGACACGCAGGCAGATCGAAGGCATGATGCAGTATAAACTGCACATCTTCGTCTGCGAGACTTGGTGGCTGCTGCGGCAGCGTGACGACCTCTTTGGTCGTGAGTTCAACAACGAGATCTTTGCCGACCGAGTCGACCAAGATTATCTCTACAATACCTGAAACTTCGGAGGTGGACTGACCACCGAACGTTATGAATGTGCGAAGTTTAGGATTTAATATTTTGAGACCTAAACGTTGAGCTGCATTTGTAGAGATAAAACTGTTTTGTGCACCAGAGTCGAAGAGTAAAGTAACCTCTTCGAACTGGGCACTCTTATGACTATAAGTTTTTGCTTTGACTAACATTAAAAAAGTAGAGCTTCTACGCTGACTGATAGATAGTACTGTATTGTTAGAATACGGCGACTGTGATTGTTCCATCTCAGCAGCAGACTCGAGAGTATGGTGCTGAGATGGAAAAGGAGAACCGCTGCGACGTGTTGAAAAATTTTGGCGCTCCCTTACGGGAGATGCGAACGAGACGCGACTTGGAGACTGCGAGCGGTAATGTGAGGTACGCCGTGATCTATTGTATCTATCAGAACTGTACCGGTCTCGTGATGTCGAGCGCAAGGAGTCACTGTACG
This sequence comes from Heligmosomoides polygyrus bakeri, assembly GCA_947359475.1. Classification (NCBI taxonomy): domain Eukaryota; kingdom Metazoa; phylum Nematoda; class Chromadorea; order Rhabditida; family Heligmosomidae; genus Heligmosomoides; species Heligmosomoides polygyrus. Next base: position 93,571,606 of record OX375866.1, on the reverse strand, counting down.
AGCGGCTGCGTTCTCTGCGGTAGTCGCGAGATGGGCTTCTTGACTCGTACCGTCTTGGCGAACGGTGTCTTTCGTAGTCTCGACTGTGACGCTCGTGGCTTCCGCTGCGAGAATCTCTGGAGGAGGAGCGATGTCTGTTCCTGCTCGAAGTTCTGCTGCAGAGGAGCTGATGGTGGTCTCCTCTGCACGTGTAGCATGCAGGATAACTACAGGAGTGGGCCGAATGGCCTTCCCGTAGGCATTTCCAACAGAGATCTCGAGCCCTCACGAGATTCCGGCGAACAACAACTGGTACATCTAAATAGCAACGTGTGGAGGCGTGACTGCTCGAGCTGCAAAAGCAACATGGTGTCGTGCTACGGGTCGCGCCAGGAGTGGGAGAGCGTGAAGAATTACGTTTGCTGTAAGCGGTATTGACTGAAAGGCTCTCACCCAATGTTGTGGAGTCTTCGTATTTCTCTCTGGATGCAATTATGTAATCCAGTTTCTGCATTACCTGATCCAGGTCGAAGTCTGAATTTGTTTGAAATTCGAGGTCATGCAGCTTTTGGCGTATTTCCGCAGGAAACTTCCCCTTGACCAAGTCAAGTAATGGAAGCACCGTACGGAAATCTTCGTACTTGCGCAGACCATGTAAGATGCCTGAAATGCGAAACCATGTGTTGCGCAGATCAGATCCTGAACTACGGGCTTGAGGTAGCTGCTGAAGTTGCTTGTGTAGCATGGCACGCGTCTTATGTGGACGATCGTACCGCTTTTTGAGCACTCTTACCAGCTCGTAATAGTTGTTCTCTTCAGGATCTAGATCCTGCAACACCATTTGGGCTTCGCCCCTTAGTAAGTTCTGTAAATACAGAAACTTATGAATTGGTGCAATTGCTGGATCGTTGTGAATTGCGAGTTCAAACGCACACCAGAAACGCCTGAACTGCGTTATGTCGCCACTAAACGGCTCAAGCTTCAGCTTGGACAGCTGAATTGTTGGATTTGGCTGCATTGGAGCAGATGGAATAAAATTTGTGGCTGCAGCACCGTTGAGATAGTTTGGTGGCGGCACAAACCAGTTCATCTGTTGATATTGCTGAGCCAATGGTGGTGGCTGTGAGTGAGGCTGACTGCGTTGACTCGTATCGGACGCATTGGCAGAGAGGTTGGTAGTAGCCTCTGTGCGTTGTTGATCGTTACGCGTCACATCAGAGAACTCCGCTAAGCGGAAGCTCTCGATCAGCTGTTGCACTTCATTGAGGCTTGATTGGAGTGCCATAAGGGTTGACTCCGCCTCTACCATTGCGTCGTCTACGCGCATGTCTTGCATACATGTTTCGTAGGTGGCATTGTCTGCCTCTGCGTTCACAGACGACCCTACGGTCAAGAGAAATAGTTGCCGGTATTCTTTTACCGTACGCATCGCCGACTGAAGTTCTGCGATGTATGCCTTAATTGCCTCTTGACGTAGGAAGAGGTGTTCATGGTTATCCCTAAGGTGTGCCTCTATTGGCACCTTGTAGCATGTCGGTATTTTACCTTTCGACACTTCCAGTGCAGTGACTGCCTTTATGAAATCCGCCTTGCACGAAGCGATCGATGGCATGGTTGCAAATATCGAATGCGATAACAGTAGCAGGAGGTAGTACTGCTGAACCCAAGTCTAAAAGGATTTGGGTCACTACGTGTATGTTTGTGGCCGAGGATGGCTTTGGCCAGAAGCCACCGACGGCTCGAAACGCGTTATTGATACGATACGAATGGCCTGATGAATGTATATCCTATACGAGAGCCCACGCTAGATCAGTGTGGCATAGGACACAAGATGTCGAGGGGATCGTAGGTACGCAGAGATAAGGCCTAATAGTAGGTAGGGCACGAGTGCAGCGCCAACCCCGTCTCACACGGCTGTCCTGTGCAGCGCATCCGCCTATAGCTAAGGCCAGGGACCAAGTGAAGTTGCGGGCGAGACGCTACGGCAACAGTTGACTGCCTATTGGGTTAGCGTACCAGACACTGCGTAGTCCTTGTCCACACCCCTCCCTGGGGAGAACTACGCCTTGCTTTACCTGGGGCCTCCTGCCGGGTCTCGTTTGCATGCTTCTTTGCTACGGCGACAAGGTCCCTGAGGAGTTTCCTAGTCGTAGCAACGACTATCTGCTCCTATCCACCCGCGCGGCGCAGCACCTGTGCCTCGACGTATCACGTATGTCCCTGTGCCGGCCCGTGCCACTCGAGGTTGCACAGGTAAGAGACACGGCTACAGGTAGGAGGAAGGCATGACCCCAGTCATAGCGTACGCATACGCTGCAAGGACATCCGCGCTAACGACGCTGTGATACACCCGCGCCATGTGTGTGGGGATGTTGTATATGCAAAACAGTTTACCCTTTTGCGAGCCTAAGGAGAGGTTCGATCGCAAAGGCCCAACGTAGGTTTCCCTACGCTGAACCTCGGCTCGATGCACCATGTCGCGACGCCGGGTGGCGCCTCGCTACGCATCGGTGGGCGAAGGCGTCACCCCGCGCCGTGAACGTGGGGTTGGCTACATATGGGTCCCGGCTCGCTACGAGCTCGCCTATGGCCACGCCACCTGCTACGATACCAAAAGGCCCTGCGGACCCGAAGTCCCGTTATACGAAGGCTAAGGGGCGCTTATCCCTACGCACCTACGCTTGCCCGCTTCCTGCGGCCCCGTCCTGCGTGGACTAGTTGTTCACATTCACTGCGTATCCGACAGACTGAGCTTTCCGCGGTATGGCTCCCGTCTGCGGGATTGCACGGCCATTAACTTCTACGGATCGATCGATCAATAATACACACGTACACTCTGAGGTATTAACGGAGATACCGTATGTCATCTTCGATAGAGTACACGATACTGTTATATAAATGTATTCGATATATACAACATGACAAGTGAGGTAAAGTTCCCTACGAGTTAGAGGGAGAGCCACACCCAGTCCCTACGGAGGGCAGAACCTCGGAACGACCCGCGCGGCGGACTATCACAGTGGACTGCCACGTGTGTGGACAGCCCTAACTGCGATAGGAGCCGTGGCGCGGTTACCTGACGACGCCCGCTACGGCCGATTACTCGCGGGGCTGCGACGATCCCTGTCCTGCGGCTGGCGGTGGTCCGGCATCCTGCGGCTGGCGTTGACCGGTGGACGAGGCAGGCGACGGACGGTTATGGCGTTCGCTGCGGAAGGAGCCGACGAGGACGACGTAGTGAATAGGCGTAGCGAATAATCGGCGTAGCGGGCCTGGACTAGATGACGGCGAGGTAATCCGGAGGCTGCGGCTGGTGACGAGGGCGATGGCGACCGGCTACAACTCCACTGCCGGCTGCGGTGGCCGAAGACGACGAGAACTGGCACGCCTCGGGCGCAAGGGGGCACGCACCCCTGCGGCCTGGCGCGCGATCACGCGTGACCCCCAATAGTCGTACGCAAGTCACGACAAGTACTACGACCCGTCGACTTTCTTATCCCATACGCAAACGTAAATCAATTCATGGCACTTAAAGACAGCCCAAGAGATGAGGACTACCTCCCATCTATTTCAACTAAGGACCAAGCCATATATGGCGGACATGGACTCAGCAATACCTTCTCGAATTGCGAAATTTCCACCAAAGACGAACTAAACAGAAAAGCTTTACACGAAAGCGACCTGTAGTAGGGGAAGTAGTCCTAATAATGGACGATAACAAACCCAGAGGAGAATGGCAGCTAGGACTCGTCACGAAACTAATAAGAGACGCCGACAAAGAAGTTAGATCAGTGGTACTAAGAACAAGAACGTCAACAATTGAGAGATCAATTAACATGTTAGTACCACTAGAACTGGATACGTCAGGAGATGAACAACTAAGAGATAACGAAGAAAAGCAGAACGAGAGCGACATCGAGATGGAACACGAGAAAAGAAACAACAGCGAAAACAAAAAACAACAAGGCGATGGCGCCGCCAGAACGCATGACGCAGCGGAAAAACGCACGCGTCCGCTGCTGCCGCGACGCGCAAAGGAACACAAGACGTACACCGTCGACAGCGCAATGACCGAGCGCGGATGCCGCAACGGAAATCGATCGAACACGTACTGGCATCACTGGCTTTTTCTTACTGTAATCGCAAGCTTGTGCACGCACGTACGCGCACACAACACCAAGGAAAGCACGATACATTGCACACAAGGAGGAATCCTTGTTCATACAGAACAAGCACAAGAGAGGTTACAAGCCTGTGCGAATGAATACTGCATAGAAATTTTACACCCAGCGCAAGACATCAAAATACAATTTCCAGCTGAAATAACACTACATACGTACCAAATAACTGTGAAAACGCTATTGAGTAATGAAACACAGGCGCTACACTGGGCTTGTCCCCCAAGCCCCTTCTGTGAACAGATAACTTGCAATTTTTGCACCCAATTAATCGCAAACCCGGAATGCTGGCCAAGGCTCACAATTGCAATCACAGCGATTCTTTTGTATATATTACTCATAACGTTGTACGTAATCATTCGAGTACTGAATAGGCTATGCAAAGCCACCAAAAATTTCTGTTTTAAGCTCAGTGTACTAAGGCAAGCATGCGTATGGTTAAGTAATCGTTTCGCTAAATGCCGAAACTCTTCAGAATATGTCCCATTAGTCGAGATAGCAAGACGTAACACTAAATGGGATCCATCTACGATAATGCGAATAATTGCCATTACTGCTCTGTTGAGTGGGACAAGTTTCGGTTGCCAACAAACAGCCATTATACCATCCTCAATTTCTCAATGCAGTTCCTTAACCAAAAACTGCTCTAACCACACAACTATCCTCGTAAAGCTGAACACTATGCAATCCGAAATGTGCCTAAACTTCAAGCATAACAGCCGTGAAATTCATGTACTGAAATTAACTTTGCAAGAACTCAAACTACGGTGTAGGAAAGAAACACTGTATTTCACACGCAATACGCGAACAGAAGTACAGTCTAGCAAGCGGTGCCCGCACATGGGTACATGCACAGGTCTTAAATGTGGCAAAATTTCACCCGACTCAATGGTTGAAGAACTCGAAATCGCTAACAACTATACAGGAATAACCTACTGCACAGAATCATGTGGAGGATTGGGATGCTCCTGTGGGTATCCTTCCTCCGGATGCCTGTTTTACCGAATCTATCATGTCCCAATTGATGATGAAATGTACGAAATATTTCAATGCCCCTCGTGGTTCGATACAGTAAAAATTAAGGTGGAACAAGCTCCACGCAAGGGAAGTACGGATTCTTATGAGGTAGAAATCAAACCATACGCAATAAAACGCCTTCGGGACGCAACAATTGAAATTACAAGCTTGTCCTTTGCACCAACTTCACTCCTAAACAAACGATTCATAACAAGCGGTCATTCTACGGCATACTTAAGCGACGATACGAGCTTCACATACGCATGCGCCTCGCGTCCAAATGGAACAAGCTCAAGCACAACTTGCTCAATACGCGATTCGTGCATATGTGCTCCAGCAGAAGATTTTGTGAATTGTTACTGTACACACAATAACGTATCTCAATTAGAGCAACTTTCTCACGTTCTCCCCACTCCAATTCCCAATGGAATAATCACAACTGAAGGAAAAGACAAAATACCAACCGTACATACAACAGCGCTTTCAATAGAAATAGCGCTTAACTTAAGTCCAACAAATGCAAGTTTTACACAAGAACTGGACCAATTCAATTGCAATATCATACCGACTCCTGTTTCGGGATGCTATAACTGCGTTAAAGGTGCAATTACTGATATCTCTTGTACAAGTGACATAATTTGGTCAACGGCCCAAGTGAATTGCGAAACGCATCAGTTCGTACTCACTTGTACAAGGAAAGGTCAACGAAATGAAATAAGGCTTTTCTATAATCAAGCTCGTGTTAAGGAGCAGTGCACGGCGAAATGCGGAACTCACACAACAGTATTTGAGTTGCGTGGAACTTTAAATTACGTCAATGGATTAAAACCACTTTGGAATTACATGAAAATGTGGACAAATAACACAGAGGCTGGCAGTGCCTTTGACATAGAATTACAATTACCTGATTTCCACCATTTTTTTTTTGAAGTATGTAAACAATTCGTCATATTCAGCGCGCTCGTTCTCGCGACGCTGGTATGCGTTACCCTTATCAGTACAACATATCTCCGTCCAAGCTCCGCTGGGCAGGCTGATACCCCAAACAAAGCCCTGCCAGTTCACCCAGCGTTGCTGCCACTACACGTAGTACTCTTCTCTTTTCGAGTTTTCAAGCGCGTCGCCAAGATGCTACTCTACCTTGTCCTCTCTGCCATTCACATTTTATTTAAAGCCTTATCAACGCTAATACGATAGGACCACCCTTTTGTTAAAATTAACTGTAGTAAAACAAACTAACAATAACAACTTAATACCTTTTCTTAAATTAACAACACGAGAAGATAACAATAAAAAAAACACTCTGTCCTCCTAACACATCGTTTCAACGCGAATTTATATCCGTCGTACTTCGTCATGCTTAAACGATATAAACGGTAAATACCCTAACAACCTCACCTCAAAATATTGCAGAATGAATGCAGGGCAAGAGATCCCAGTCGAGCCAGACGTTGAGCCTCGGCCAGAAGAAGCACCTTCCCGTCGAGGCTCAAGAGACGAAGCCAACGAAAGGATACAAGAGCTGCGCATCATCAACACACCCGAAAGCCTGCTCGGGAGAATCGAAAGACAACTTCAAGGAATAAAAGACAAATCGGATGCGATTCCGTTTCTCAGCTCTCGTGTCGCGTTTAATAACGTAAGTAAACTTACAATTAATAACTTACAGTTATTAATAAAATAATTCTAATTAGGATAAATAACAAACAATAAGGAAAAAGTAACTAGACAAAAAGGGTTCTCTAGTAACGCCCCACTCAATTTTTGTTTTTTTAAGAAACGAAAACACGAGAATCCTGGGTCCGGGTCTACGGAAAGCAAAAAAATCAAAACATAAGGAACTGATAACCTCTATCGAACAACGACTGGAGGCCATCGAATCCGGAATGGACAAAATGCAAGACCTACTGGAAGCTATCCACAATCAAGGAAAACAACTGATCGCAGTAATCACATCACAAGGATCCAGCTCCTCATCGACCCCACGCAGGCAGGAAAAGATCTGCCCCTTTTGTATGGGCGTGCACCGGGCTTCGGACTGCCAGCAGTATAAGAGGCTCAGTGAGAGACGTGATCAATGTAATAAGAACAACCGTTGCGAGCGTTGTCTGCAGGAAGCAGACCACCTCGCAACCTCTTGCAAAAAACAGACTACTTGTTTCTACTGCAAGAAGGAGGGACGCGAAAGGGAGATGTTGACCCATAATTCTGCCTTCTGCCCCCACGCCTTCAAAATTTAAGGTCTAAGTCGAGTAATTAATTCACGAAGTCAAAAAAAAGTCTTTAAAGTACCACAATGTTTTGCAAAACGCTCAAATCAACTAAAATTCGCAACCGAATTCAGAAATCTCTTAAGGACAACTCGTAACCACCCCAATTTCGTAAAAAAAAGAATCCGTTGACGCCAAGCATACAAAAAAAAATATTTTCAACTAAATGCCTTTCCGTAGTCCAACTTAGCAAGAGGGAGATGCATAAGGACTTCATTTCCCTTTCGCACTTCCCGAATACCGTAATTTTCGTTCTTGTTCCTCGCAGTAGCAACTGCTTCGATTGCGTTGTTTATGTTAATCTCGTGGCCGATTTATGGTGTTTTTTTTTGTTGTTGGAAGATTGGTTCTCAATAAACCATAGGATAGAAGAGAGTGTGTAAATAACTGTAACAAGTTGTAAGTTTGTATCGCATACGGGTATCGAATTTAGCTCATAAACTCAAAAAATTAAAAATAAAAATAAATAGAAATCAATTACGCAAAGGGTAGTGATGGCAAATACCGATTAAACACCAATAATAAATAATAAATAATAATAAATATTTAACATTTAATAATAATAAATAAATATATAATAATAAATAAAGTATAAATATAATAGTACAAATAGTATAAATAAATATACATATAATATAATATATATAATAGTAATAATATAGTATATGTAAACATAATATAATATATAAATATAATATAATATATATAATAGTATAAATAGTATAAATAAATATAAACATCCAATAATAAATAAAGTGGTCGCAAAAAAAACATAATTAACAATAAAAGTAAACAATTACAAATAACAATAATAATAACGATAACAATCACCAAATACCAAAACAGATACCAAAAAAAACAAATACAAAATAAAAATAATCATTTATATTAATAGTAATAGCAGTAATAATACTAATAATAAACACTAACATTAAGAATATTTTTATAAATATAAACAATAAAAACGTGTGAATATATGAAGAAAATATAAATATATAAAAATGTGTAAATTTAATACACAAAAATATATAACATAAATATAGCATATTAATATTAATATTAATAAATATAAATATAAATATATAAATAAAATATATTAATATTAATAATAAATAATAAATAATAAAGTAAAAGTAAATAAAGTAAATAAATAAAGTTTTAATAATAAATAATAATAACGTTAGTGATAGTAAAACTATAAGTAAGGTAGTACCAACAATAATTGATAATAGTACTGAAAACTAGTGGCATTAATATTGTAATAAAAATTTAATACTAGCAGTAATAACATTAATTAAAACAGCAGTCGTAACAATGATAACAATAATAGTGAAAACGTTATTAAATAATAGCAATAAAAACGATACATAATAAATTAACTTCATTAAAAGAGAACACAATTAATAATAACAACAACCAACCCATACAAAATTAACAAAAACCAGAAGAACTTAGACTAAATTAAAGCTGTAAATGGACAACGACGGATCCTTCGACGACGCCACGCCAACGCCGACATCGATCCACGCTATGGTCACCGTCGACAAAGTCTCGCGATCACCGTCACCAAACACCAACGCGGTCAGCTTCGTTCGAGCTCCAACATCAAAAGCAACTACGCCATCCGTCATTCGTCAGCCGTCCAACGTCGATCTTCTTATTCATGTAATCACGCATGTATCACATTAGGGTAAGGATGTTAATGATGCAACCATCTGATTTGTGGTTCGATTGTATCGTTGTCATCGCCTTCAATTCTTGACTCCATGCTACCCTCTGTCTATTAAAAAAAAACAGAAACTAAACAATAACGATCAAGACAACATCAAAAAATAAATCAATAAATTAATCCTTCATGTACTTTGGCGGGGAGGATGCAACGACAGTTTAAAATCCAACGTCGGCATTTTCATTTTTTGGGCCTGCGGAGTGTCATGAACTCTGGTTCATGATATTGAACCACGCCTCGGCTAAAGCTCCGCCTCCTTGCCTTTATAACCGGCTCTGGCGGAGGATGGAGGGAGAAGGAAGAACGGAGAGAACCGGATGGCACCTATCCCGTCTGAGCTGCTCTCTAAGTTCTCCTCATCCAGAGGTTGGACCCTTGCGGACGCCACTATGTCGGCGGACCCGCACATAAGTCAACTAATCAACAAACCTAAAGGAACTTAAGTTAGTAAATAACAAGAGTTAAGATAATTCTCAACCCAAGCAAGTATAAGTAAAGAACACGCTCTCTGTCTCTCGAGTTTAGTCTCTCTTTTCTCTTCTTTGGTAATGCGTGTTATGTTAGTTAGGTTGAAAAATAAATATATATATAAAACGATTGGAGTAATAAAGAACCACCAAAACCCCATTGGACCGTGATGCAGTCCAATCATAACGTGTGGGCGCGCGTTGTCGCGAAGGAAGATCTTTTCCTGTTTCCTACGAAAAGCTGCTTCAACGCGATCCAACTGAGCATTCCCTATTTGGGTGAAGTTCCGTTCCATGCACCATATCTGTATGCTCTCCAAAGGCCACGCAGGTGATGATGAGCTCTGGTGGTGTGACTCCACTCTTGCTCCTCTGCTAGTTCTGTGTGTAAAACCAGGTGATCCTCCGGAACGAGCTCCAGAAGGCGCCCCTCATTCAATGCAACTGGTCCTCCGGACCGCGGTTAGTCCTCCAAGCAAAAGCCTCCGTCCTTGAACTTCCGTAACCATACCTTCGCTGTGTCGTAGAAGGCAGTGGTAGGATCCATCGTTCCACATATGTTGTCCACCGCGCCTCTTGCACTGCTTTGCTTTCTGAAATCTTGAAGCAGAACCAGTCGAACTTGTTTGCAGTCGAGAACGATCTTCTTTGCCATAGTCGTAACGGAATATTTATTTATTCATTTATTTATTTATATACTACGCCACTGAGGGGCGTGCTGAGAATTTTAACAATAAAAGACAAGGTTATTAAGGACAGAGTAGTGGGAAAAAACTTTGCAAGAAAAACCAACAATTCCAAGTACTGGTTAGTGGCAATACAACATTTGAAATAAAAGCAAAAGGCAACCAAATGAGTGGTGAGCATTACTCTCATTCGATCCAGCGGTAGGAAAACATATCTATATGTGGATTCTTCAAAAAAACCAATCGCTCAAGAATGTGAGGACAATAGTGGTGAATGTAGGTCGTAGGTCAGCCTATATACGCGTTATTGGAAAAAGGTTCCATAACACTTCAAAATTTGGCAGAACGCCAAAGGTAGTGGCGGAAAACTTTCCTTACACCATAATAGAAACGCCTTAGCCAAACCTATGATCGTAAAGGCAGTTACCCTTACAGGACACCATGGTCAGTAGATGGCAACTCTCCAAAAGAAGTGTCCACAGTGGAAAGAAATTCACTCAAGAATTAGGAAAAGGAGAAGTGAATTCATGCTTACCTTATAAGTAATACTATATGTGTAACAGCATTTGTTATATTACTCGCAATGATTACTGTGCAATTGCTTAGGGATTATTTTCGGAAAAATTGGCATGCAACACAAACATGGCTTCTGCATTGGCTACCGTTCAAAATAGTTGGACAACCTTTCTGAATATTCCGAGTGCAGGACGAAGTTTCAGAATCAGCATGGTTTTGCACTGTTACGCACATTCATTATGGAGTCTATTGTTCTCGTTTTCATATCGCTACTATATCTTGAGTCATAGCCCACCGACAACGAGAACAGTTATTGCAATTATTCTTCTCATCTACATGCCATCGGCTTTTCAACTTGTGAGTGCTGATATTCTAACGTGTACCCTTGCCTACATGTAGGCGATTTTCGTTTAACACTTTTTAAAAGAACTTGCTTAGCTGTTATTATCTTTATCAATACCGGAGTGCTTGCGGAGTAGATCCGAAATGCTAGGGTAGTTAAGGCGCTTGATGGAGTAGACCGCAAATAAAACTAATGCACCACGTTCACGCCTTTGAAGACGACGAGGAGTCGAAACGTCAAGCCCTGCTAAATAACGATCCACCTAAAAACCTCGTGTTGGCAAAAAACTTGACTGTTTATCAATACTGTTTTTAGGTAGCGAGGACTGCCGTGTGCAGCCCAGTCTGTTATCTTATCACGGATTATCGGCTCACGCCGTCCAAGCCTTCCATCCGCTGTGTGGTTTTGCCTGTTCTAGAGAAGTTTGGATCCAATTTGCTGACCCAGCAAATTGGATCCAAACTTCTCTAGAACAGGCAAAACAATGAGTTGTTCATCTGCTGTCCATAAAAATTCATACACAGGCCGAATACATTTTTTAATTGTTTCCACAACATCACGTGAAGTAGAACGCGTGGTGAACCCTAATAATGATTTATTCCTCCCGCCGTCCTTTTCCTTTTATTATGCTACTGCTATTATGATTTGACACAACAACAGCTAACGCATTGCACAGCAGCATTATCATTAGAATTTAAAAAAGAACAAAACAGTATCAAGGAAAAGGAATTAAACCACAATTTTGTCCAACGTCTAGAAACATCAGGACCATGAGCTAGGTGCGACTTAAGCGTGTATCTCAACGACTGTTGTTCACATTCACCCAACGCTTTTCATGAAGTAGTGACATCTGATCACGATGGAAAATTCAACAGCTGTCAACTAAAGAGTTGAGAAATAAGTGCTATTACTTTTACACGCTGAAGCAAAAGATAAAGTGTAGTTTTTAGCTTCTGTCTTCTCAAAAGCTCGGCATTGTTAGTTCCCCTTGTTTCGATTGTATCATGGTACATGTTATACAACGTTTACTGCAATTTATTTATTCAACATTCACCGCAAAAGGAGCTCTACACTAGAACCGACGCCTATTCAAATTATCTGAATTCGCTGTTTTTTTTTTCAAAACGCGGACTAACGACCCAGGCGCATAACGAGATTTTTCAAAAGCCCGTTCTCTACATTCAGATAAAGGTCTTTTCACTTTAGCGGCATTTCGGTTTTTTTTTTGGTTCAGACAACTGATGCTTTCCAGATCGGATATCGCATTTTCGATTCTGGTTGGAGACCGAATTCCTGCTTAAAATAAGCAATCTCTGAAAAAGTCGAAAATCCTATTTGGGAAAAACTATCCTCACCTGAATCAACTCAAGATTCGGGCATTCGAAAAGTTCTAAAATCCAATGCTCCATTCATCCGGGGTTTGAAAAACTGACGGACCCTAATTATCGGAATCGGCCTCGGATCCAGTCTATAGAAGGAACAGGTAAAAAGAACGCCCTAAAAAGTACGTAAAGACTGGGCGAATTATGGAATTTTTGAAAACTCGGATTCTAGTACAATTCAGAGAGATGTTATTTTCACCAGATCGGACCTTCAGGAATTTCAAATAACTGATTTTCATCAGAAATCTGATTTTCTATCCGATTTGGATAACTTATGTGAGATCCGATGAAAAATCGGTTCCTTACGATTAGATTATCCGAAAATCCTTCCAGTTAAGGCTACTCTTACCTGAATCATCCCTAGATTCGGTAGTTATCAGAAATGCCTATATTTGCATAAATCTCCTGACAGGGTTTAAAAAATAACGAATTTCAATTACCCTAGTCGGTGCCGGATCTAAGGTCTATTAGTGAGACGTCGATGGAATAGCTCACTATACAATCCGAACACTACATGCAAAAATGAAGAAAGACGAACGAAAGTCAATTATATGTAGGTATAAGAATTTTGAGCGTAGCAATAAAAAATCATCAGTTTGCTAAGGACGGGTGCTTCGCTAACACGATTCAAACTTCACATTCCAGGTGTCCTTCTACTGCGCAGGCGACGACGCTGATGATGTGGGAAGTGCGATAGCTGCCAAATTTCACTACGTCATAGAAGACGGAAGTTTCAGCGGCATTCTTAATATAATGGACTTGAAAGCGCTGTTTACAATACTCCATATGACTCTGCCGGTTTTTCCAATATACATCGCTATCCTCGTATTGCGAAGTGCCACAATGTCAAAACTAAACAATCAAGTGAATATGTCAGAGAACTGTCGACATTTTCACACTCAGCTGTTAAAGGTGGGTTCTCTGCTAAATCTGTTTTTAGAATCTTATTAAATCTAACCAGATTGCACTTATCTTCTACCCGGGAGCAAAAATATCGGATCTTTCGTGAAGAATATGTGTGGCCAGAGCAAAGTGGCGGGTGTCTAGCGTAGGAATTCCATTACATTGCACCAATGTCATAACACGGCCCTTAGGCCCCGTTTGTACTTCGACGCTGAGCGACACGACGTCACTATGGTGGCCATATTGATTGAGCGACACGATCAGTCATGCTGTCGCGTCGCTCGGCGTCGGAAGCATAGACGGGGCCTTACGCGTAAATTTGCGTGTGGCTGGTGCAGTTGCATAGAAACGATTTTCTACACCGTAATTTGCTGCTTGGGCGCCTGTAGCGCAGTCGGAGGAGGCGCGACTGTCGCGTGCACCCGATACCAGGTTCCTGGTTCGGATTTCCCGCCCAGGCCAACCAAGCCTTCCATCCCTCCGGGGTCGGTGAATTGGTACCAGACTTGTCTGGGAAGGATAGAGCGCTGACTTGTTCATCGGCTGGCCACCGCAAGTCATTGTATGGCCAAATACGCATTCATGTCGCCTCCACGACATCCCGTAGAAGTAGAATGCGCTGGCGCATCCCAGAAGGGATTGATTAACGCCGTCCTTTATCCTTTATAATTTGCTGCTTGCGCCCACCTAGCTTAGAGATTACGCGTCGGCGTCCATGCTGCCACGTTCGATCGATGTCTTGTGTGCCCGCGATGGTATTCCACGCAAGCAGATCGTGGTGCAGTAGATAGGGAGCTCGCTTCATGCGATGAAGGTCAGGGTTCGGTTCGCCTGCGTTGCGGCTTACTTGCATTTCACTGGATGCTTGGTCTTTGAGGGGCTTTGACGTGTATGCAACTTGGAGGCATTTTTTTGCGCATTTTTCCAGCCATATGCACTTCTCCGCTCGACGAGCGCAGAACCCATCCGTGGACTCTCCTTGAGCAACGAAAGCAGTTCCCACAGGAGCAGCTTGGATGGCACACACCCTATAGTCTCTTCCTAGCCGAATTATGGAGAAAGGTGATGTGTGATGCTTCGTTTCCATTCATCTAGGTTTAGTTCCTAACTAAAACCCACATAGAAAGTCGAATTCTGAAGAAAAGTGATTTGTGAAGCTCCGTTTCCATTCATCTAGGCTCTTTTCGTAACCAACTTGACAGTAATGAGGCGTGAGGGAAAAAGAGGCGACGCAACTGCACCAGCCACATGCAGATTTACGCGCAAAGGCCGTGTTGTGACATTGGTGCAATGTAATGGAATTCCTAGCGCTGGCGCATGTAGGGTAGGTATATGTCGGCTGTGGCGATACGCAGTGCGGAGCAATCTGGTCTTTAATGACGATCTATACCCTGGGCCTATAATCGGGCGCAGTATATCGAGTTTGACTTCACCTTTTCCGCTACACCGTTTTCACTAAATAAACCCTGTCTCTAATTCTGGACAACTTAATCTCTATGCAGAAGTATCTATGCTTTCATTTCCGGAATTTGGGAAGATTCCATCATGGACAACATCAAAGAGGAATGGGAAACCTTCGTGTACCATCTCCGCAACAGTGATGAGATAGACGAGAGCATGAGGATGCGTGGTGCCTTGCTTCCTTATTTCCGACGTCGTGAAAATGTGAAGAGAGGGGTTCCGCAAGTGGTACCATATGCTCTAAGCACTTTGCTGCTAGCCTCAAAAACGTCATGCGCCATCTAGAACGGAAAGACATGGGAATGAAGACCGACAAAGCAACTGCACCATCTTCGCTTCGCTGACGACATCGTGCTCATAACACCGAGCATCAGCCAGGCGGAGCGAATGCTGGCCGACTACGATCGTGTATGTGGGAACGTTGGAGTGCAGCTGAATCTTACGAAGACGATGATCATGAGGAACGGACAAGTTTTTGATGCCCCATTCCATCTCAACGGAACGATCATCTCCAAGTGCTCCACCTATGTACGTGTATCTCGGTCGCAAAGTCAACATGGCCAACGACCTAGCGCCGGAACTGGGCAGGAGGAACAGAGTGGCTTTCAAGAGCGTCGAAGAGGTCGTGAAGAAGACGAATACGTTCAGCTCCGTGCTCATATTCGACTCCACTTTTCTTCCTGCTCTAACATACGCCTCGGAGACCTGGGCTATACGAAAGCGGGATGAACACGCCATCAGCGTCAGTTGAAATCGACAGGACGATGCTCGAAGTGGCACGACTCACGCAAGTAAGAGAAGGCCTCCTAAGTTCCAAGCCCCGTTAAAGTTCAAAGATAAGAGACGCTGTCGCATGGACCAAGTTGTCGAAAATTAGGTGGGCCGGCCACGTAATGCGCTTCTCAGACACCCTCTGGACGAGAGCCGTTACCGTCTGGATTTCGCGGGATGACAAGAGGACACCAGAACGTCCACCAACGCGTTGGTCGGACTTCTTCATAAAAACGCTGAACAAATGACATAAAGCTCTTCGTGTCCCTCGAACGGGGATGATCTACTGGAACACTCTGACATGGGACAATGACGGATGGAGACGTTGCTGGCGCCGTTCGAGCAACTCGATAATTAATGGAATGACGGCTTATTCAAGTGATACGGGCTAGTTCTAGGCAGCATGAAGAATCCATTTTTCTGATAGAAATTTCAAGCCTTCAAATCCAGTAATTTCAGGCACTCACCTACCACGCGTGTTTACCGATCTTCTACATAGTTGCCGTTGTCGGTTTTGCGCTTGGTCAGCTAGGCATATATCATCACCCAATTCTGGAGTACTCTGTTGCTACAGTAGCCATTCTTCCACTGTTAAGCCCTTTGACATCGCTTCGATTTATTCGCCCATATCGTGAATGGATATGCAGCAAGCTGCATCAACATTCTTCGATTAGCTTCAAAAGCGAAGTAACCAGAGGACGAACTCTAAATTTGAATACTAAGTTCTGAATACTAAAATTTAAAGTGATCTAATTTAGTTTCTGTTTTGTGAACTTCTTATGTTGTGAATTATTATTTGAATGAATTGTAGTCATTTGCAACTGATGTCGGGAATAAATTTTTTAGGCCTCCAGTCGAACTTGATGGCGTTGTTATAAAACAATGTTTCTGGTGCACGAAGAAGTTGAAACGATCACATACAATTGGCTGTTGCATTACTGTGGGTATCACTCCTTGTTTTGACTACAAACATAAGAATACAACCCGACAGAACTGGCTATGGATTCGCTAACCGGAATAAGTGAAGTCAATCCAAATCATTTTGAAAATATCATGCAATGTCATTATCACTTTTCACATCAGGAATAAGGCTTTATTAGAAACTTTAAAATTCCACCAATCCTACTATATATTTACCGCATGTCATGGAATAAAGTGGTGAGCTAAGTAGTGAAAATAGTTACACGCCTGTATTTCGTGTATAGAAAGACATTCGTATGGTGTAAGGAAAAACAACGTCTCCATCTCTATCTTAGAAAAAGAAAGCAATCTTTGTGGTCTAACCTTCAGAGTAAATAATTTGGATGGTCTCAGAGCATAAACCTTATTTATTCACTTAGCTAGGAATGTGAAGCGAAGGTGAAGTTTTTCATTGTGATTGAACGAACTGAACGTTCAGGGGACTGTCTTGGAAGCAACGAATCCATATCGAAATGTTCCGCATGCCTTTGGAAGGGTCAAGAATTGTAAAAAAAAACCGCATTGCTTCAATGAGAGCATGTAAGTCGAAGCTGGCGCCTTGGTCTGGTCTTCGCGCTCAGCGGTTGACTTGCAGAAGGCATCGAGCTTCAGTTGTAGTTAGATTATAGCCTCTGGCAGTTTCTTTCTGTTGCAAGCCGCAGAGGACATTGAGGTGAGGAGAGCGTTCACCATTCCGACGGAAACGATTGAAGGACCGGTGACGCGGCGGCGTCTTGGCAGGGAAGATGTCTAGGAGTTTACTGGGTTTGGCCAGAGGTGCTGCCCCTGTCTTTGTTAATGTAGAGTGTATTCAGACATTGATAGGCTACACTGCTCGCTTTCTAAACCTGTTTTTAACCTCTTTTCACATGTGCACCGCCAGCCTAGTTTTCAACGAGCAGGGTTACGCCGCTTACCCATTGTACCATGATTGCCTGGGAAATTCCCCTAGGGATCTCTTATTAGATAAAAACCATAAGTGAATGCATAGGTTTAAGCTGCAATATTACTCAGACAGTTAGTTCTCTGCAACCCTCATTAAGTCACTATGAGAAACCCATCACTTCATTGACTGTCTTCGCATGTTCTTCTCCTGATCGGGGAAATTAGTGGATCAACTCTGTATCCGCTTGTGAGGTAAGTGGTCTCTTTCGTGAATTCTATTCCGAGTCGCGCAACATCTTTCTTGAGGAATTGTGTTTTTCTGAGCAAACGCTAGTATGTACGTTATAAATTTATCCATTCTTTTGAGGTTGATTGAAATGAAGTCACCAAAACTAGGCGAAGACGAGTAAGAGTTGAGGTAGCGGTAGCATGTCAACATGAGGTAGCACACTATCTATAATCAACACACAGGGATTTTTCCGAAGATGCGCAATTCTTCATAGAGTGCGACCAAGCCATGCTCGGGTGTAGCAGAAAATCTGTAGCGGAGAAACTCAGCTATGTTGGCAGACCAAAACACGCTGACCACGAACGCTTATGAGAGCTTAGGTAAGCTCTCCTACATCTCCTGCTCCAATGAATACTTCAGGAAGAAACTTTATTCTTCATCATGCCTCTTCTAATTTTGTGAAATTCGAGCTTCGATGACGCTCGAAGCGAAGTATTGTTGTCTTCCAACGATGCTTCTTCCAAATGTAGAGACCATCACTTCGGCTCCATCTTCGTCATCTAAAACTGTGTCCAATTTGTTCGGAATAAGAGCAATTTATAAAAAAGACTGAGCCACTGCTGTCTTGAAGATTTTAATATTTATGGCGACTTCATAAAGTAGTCTGAGGCTCATCAAGGCGAAGATAATCAAAAACAGGAGATATGCGAAAGCTGGTCTCGCTTTAAGTGACCCCACCAGAACCGGTGCTGTGTGAAAGAACAGCGATGGTATTAGGTTGTCCGGAAAGTTTTTAGACTAATTGCATGGTAAGATTCAAAGCAACGTATCTTTGCCAGCTGAAGGTGTGAGCGCGCCGGACTTACATATTACGGGGGGGGGGGGGGGTCAAAAGTAATGAGACACCCCATGCCGTGTCCATATATCTCGTGGCTGGAGTCTGGCTTCGCGCTTATCGTATTTGTATGTTTGTATGCTACTTACTGAACCCTATCTGAGAAGTTACCACTTCCGCCCTTTCCAGAAGCATGCCAAAACCCCAGTCTGTCTCATGCCAAAAACCCAGTCTGACGAGTCGACCTATGTCGCGCAAATCTCGCCCAATTCCCAACCCCGAGCAGCATGGGCTCAATATTCACGCAAGATGAGAAGTACGTCTTCCACCTTAACCCTGCCAAGCAGCGAGTCTGGGTGAGGCTGGTGACCTGTTACCGACCTTCGTTCGGCGAGATGTTCACGGCGAGAAGCATCTTTGGAGCTTTTGGGTCTGCGCCCATGGATCGGTTTACCGGAAGCTGTTTCCCAAGAGCACTACGATGAACTCCAATGCCATAGTGAACGAAATAGAAGAGATGGGCCGGCGACTCGCTCTTATTCATTCACAGTGCTTCGAGAAGGTCCTCATCTCCGACAACGCTGCACCCCATCGGGCAAAAGCGACCACGGATAAGCTTCCTCAGCTGCACTACGTTCACATGCCTCACCCCACCGTATTCGCCGGACATCTCTCTATGCGACTACCACTACTTTTTGAGCCTACAGGACTTCCTGGTCGGAAGGGACACAAGAACCCAAGCAGTGCTTGACAACCATATCGAGCAGTTGATCAACACCAGGCTCAAGCAGTTCTGAAAGGATGGGATCAGGAAGTTGGCTGAGCGATGGCAGCAAGGTCATTGCCCTTAATGGCAAATACATTCCTCAGCATCGTTGAGTTCTAATTGAGTTATAAAGAGATGAAATTTTTTTTTCAATTTGTCTCATTACTTTTGCCCCCCTCCCCCCATTAAAAGAAGCTCTGCGTTTCGTTTCCTGTATATGAAACTGTCAGCAGCATCTGCGACATATCGTCTCCTGCTCCCAGTGATGCCTTCGCAATGGACGACAAGGAGATGCTCCACCGACCAGCTCTCTTTCTGCAGTACCACTCCGGCCGATCCGCGAACGAGGCCCATCGCTTTCCACAGGAGACAATGAAGGAGCAAGCCCCCTCCCCCCCCCCCCCCCCTCGGGCAACGTGCTTCACTTGGTACCACAAGTTCGACGACGGTGACGAATCGCTCGAGGATTCAAAGGTCGACCACATACGCAGAACAGACAGCTCGTACTCGCCACCTTATCCTTCTGTACGCGAACTTCCAGACCTTACAAACACTCCCAAGTCCACAGTACACGATGCCACTCGGTACTCAGGCAAAGTCGCGAAGTTGCCACGAGACGTACCAGATGCTTTGACGTCTCAGGACAAACGGAAGCGTGTTGATACCCGCATTTCTCTCCTCAACCGTCTTCGTACATTTGCCTGGATCGACTCGATCGTCACGATGGATGAAAAGTATTGTGTCTACGAGAATTTGGTGCATCGCAAGCACTGGGTGGACTTCGATGAGTTGCCTCAACCACGGCCGAAACGTCCTGATCACGACAAAAAGGAGTTGCTTTCCTTCTGGTGGGACATCAATGGTTCAGTATTTTGGGAATTGGTTCCTATCGGTTCCATGGTAGACTCGCACAAGTTCTCCGCTCAGCCTGAGAAAATGAGCAAAATCCTACGTAATCGCAATCCCAGAAGAGGAAAATTCTTCTTCTCATGGATTACGCAAGACCACACACAGTAAAGAATACGCAGAAAAAAATTGGAGGAGCTCGGAGTTGACCTGGTACCCCATCCGCTGTACTCATCTGACCTTCCACTCAGTGATTACCACGCTTCCGGTCGATGCAGTCTTTCTTAGCTGAAAAAAGTTCGTAAATCGGGAGGAAGTCAAAAGTGGTGTCAACAACTTCTTGGCGTCCAAGTCTCCGAAGTTCTTCGCTCGTGGTATTCGCTCTTTACCGGAAGGATGGCAATATGTGCTGGATCATAATGGCGAATATTTTGTTGAATGATAGTGTTGTCAATAAAGTTATTAACCATACAATGCTTTCCGACATCAGTCTAAAAACTTTCCGGATAACCTAATATTTTGAGACTAGTCAATCCAGTTCCCTTCCTACAGTCCATTTTTTCTCTGTTCTTTTATTATACATCCTGGATTCAGTCTTCTTCGGCTCCCTTCCTGTCCAGTAGCCCTCTACGACAACACCACTCCTTCATCCACATTCAGAATGTCTCTCCCTAGGTCCACTTGTTCTTGTAGTGGTGTCCACAACCTTCTTTCATCTCTTAAATATATATATATATACATATATATATATATATACTTCGCGATTTTCATTCGATTGACAGCAACATTTCTGTTTGCATGCAGTTTTACGTCTGAAAACAGTGCGACATTAACAATTGTAGAAACAAATGTCCTAACTTTCTTACTGCATGTAAGTATTTACAGTATCAATCAAATAAACGTCGCGTGGAACTTTTTGAGTGCATGGCGTGATCCCGTCTTTTGATGCGCAACATAAATTTTGCTTTGCTGCTCTTCAACAAAAAATTTAAAATATTATTTTTTCTCGAAAAGTAAAAATTTTATAAAATTAATTCACTCACTCAGGCAGCTGAAGTTTAAAAAAATTCAAAAAAGTTATTCTAAGTTTTCCTTAGACAAAAATTACTTTAACATTCTTAAAGAGTCTTTAGTTTAATCCGTAAAAAGCTCGTTTCGATTTGGAAGATGTTCAATTTGATTTCAAAGTACATATGCCAGCTTAGAAGAGTGTCTAATTTGACTTAAAAAATGGTATATATACATATATATGTATATATCTTCCAACACCCATCCACCTACCGTATTTTTAGATTAGTTGTAGTCCTGTAGTGGACAAGCAGGATCTACGTATAAACAGCGAGCATTCCGCCTTCATCCGACTGTTTCACCTACGCATGACGCAAAGTGGTACAAAGTCGGCAAAACAAGCCTATGCTTATATAGTAGTTCAGAATTACCACTTCAAAATCTACCTTCTCTGCAATACGAGATGCACTCGTGATATGAGTGAATTCTGCTGGTTTATCGGTTGCGACAGGAAGGAATATGAGACTGGCCTGGAAAAGCAACAGTTGAAAGTAGTAAGCGTTTCGATCAGGTCCGCTAAGGAGGAGCGAAGAGTACTAGCACCACTTCTTGAGCATTAACACCATGAAGTACACGATTGAGACGATTCTTATACTATTAGACTGTTGCAAAATGAATCGCCCAAACGGACTGCTTACTTCAAACTGCTATAACTCAGCTTAAACACAACTTTGTTAATCGAAATAGGAACCACCAGAATCTATACGTTTTTTTTCCAACGAACAGGTAATGGATCTAGTCCTTCGCTCAAAGCTGTAATGGATTACATCTTTATAACACCACCACAAAGTAGGCAGAATTTTTTGGGGCGAAGGTCGGGTTTAGGAAAGGATGTTGGAGGAGCATCCTTATCTACCCAGACAAATCCCGTTTCCTGTTATCGTAAAGGATCCATTTTTCATCGACAGCTATAACACGGCTTACAAAAGTCTCATTTTTAAAGCGAACTAGGGGGCTGGAGCAAGTGTCGAAACGTGCCATCGCTGGCCATCGGTCAGCTCATCAGGCACCCACTTCGACGTCTTCTTCACCTTGCCGATTCTGGCCAAATGTCTTGCTACCGTACTAATAATGATGCGCGCGAAAGTAACCTGCTAACGTACGTGTATTCGTCTCCGGATCTGCTTCGACGGCTCTCCTCAGGGCTTCATCGTCAAGCGACAACCTGCCCCTGTAACCCGGGTTTTCTTCGAGATCAAAAATCGCCAGAAGCGAATTTTTCGAAGCGAATTTTTCCTGCCGTTCTTTCGCAAAGATATACCATCCCAAAAGCGCTGATAAGATTACGGGATGCCTCTGTGGCAGATTGTCCCAATTTGAATTCGTAAAGCATGGTGACTCCACAGTCGCCTTAGATTTTACGCAGCCTTAGAAAATGTCGGCTAGAAACATTAGAGCAACATCCACATGCTTTTTGAAAGAGCATGAAAAAATCAACGAACGGTGCGTGGCTTCCCCTGAGACGGAATAATTTAGGGTCAAAAACGTGTTTATTTATGCTTGCCTCGAAACGGAGATTAATTTTGTGACAGCCAATAGTAGCTAGCAGTTCTTCGCATGGAGTTGGAATCGATCTAGAAGCTACGTGACGAGTCGTCTCAACCATCGCTTGATCGCAGCTCCGGCGCTCGGATCGACCGTGGTTCTCCAGGCTACCGCAGCAGCGTAGCCTTTCTTCGTGATTGAATCCCGCCGCTCCCGTGTTTGGGGAGGGACCAGGGCACCGAATGACTGTTTTACCATTTCCTTCGTAATAGTTGCTCGTCGGAATCATCATCCACTGGGTCCTTTTGTCCGTTCATGAATCCTTAGCGAGTGAGGTCCAAATGTGCTTCAGCCATCCAATCTCGTCTGGCGCGTCAGCCCGTCTAGTCGGGTTACCGGATCCAAGTGGATTTCCACGGGCTGATACAACGGTCTCTTCAGGGTCTGTTCACTTGCGGCCTATACAATGACCAGTGGTGGCCAGCCGATGAGCAAGCAAGTGGTTTCTACTTCTCACAATCAGACAAGTCTGGTTCCAAGCACCGCCCCGGAGGGATGGAAGGCCGGGGCAGCAAATCCGAACCAAGTGCCTAAAACCAGGTGCAGCCTCCGACTGCGATTCAACGAGTCTATGCATTCTGCGTAGGAAAGATAAAAGGCTAAAGAAAATACAAGCTTTCAGTAAAGCTTTCAAAGTATTAATTAGGAATTTTTGCAAAGAGGTAGCATAGCAAGGCACATTCTACTTTGCACCTTCTGAAGTCCTTTTCTTGTTGTTGTTTATCCCTACCATCTTCTTCTTTCATTTATCACTCATATGTTTTGTATTTTTGTCTTAATCCGATCGATATCTGTTCGTATTTTGTTCCTGCATTAGAATGGCTCAATTACCCAAACTTGACGTTCTTACTGGAGTGGTCGACCCACCCATGTAGCCTTCTCTGGTATTCCATGAGCAGCTAGGGAAAGTTTTTCCACGCTTTTCCGAAGCTCAGCTTCTGCGACGGGCGTCACTTCTCGAATATGACGTCTGCAAGGCATCTCTATGGCTTCAGATCCTTGAAAAGTGGAGAGGTGCGTGCGCCACTAGCGCTTGCAGAGCGAAGGACATGTGGAAGTATTTGGCCACTGCTCCTAGCGAGGCGACATCAACGAAATATTACCTATCAGAATAGTTTTCCCAAAACATTGGAGTTATCAAAGAGCTCCGCGCAAAACCGATGATGTGCAGTTTACCATTATCAAAAAAAAAACTCGTAAAACCTACAAAAATGAGCATAGCACCATTGATCCAGTGCACATATCGCCACTGGTCATGACGTCGCTCGTCCTCCACAAAGTAGGCAACCATAGCTGGAGCCACAAAAAGAGCTATGCACTTCATGAACTGAATGGTGGCGAGGACAAAGTGAGCGTATTGCCTGAAATAATGATTTCTGAAGTCCACAGCTCTTCTGTACGACAATTTATCGCCTTTACCAACCGCGACGTGAGCGTTCCACATTTGTAGAATCCGCCCGGATTGAATCCCATAAACACTGTAACCAACGTGTACAAGGTCACTCCGGTCTTGGGCCACTCGCCAGGAACGACTCCAATCAGGAGACAGAATATGCCGGCGACACCGACCGCGACTGTGTTGAACATTCTCATCTTGTTCGATTCCGACATAAATCTAAAGATCGAAACCTTTATCATTTGAAGGAAACCTTTGTTTACTACACTATATTACGCCTTTACTAAACTACGTGGTAGTGATGGGGTTCTGTGTCATGCAGTTTCTGCGTTGTCAAAGCGATTTTTAGTGCAACAGGCTGTCCATTTATGAGGATTCAAAATGCTTGATGAGAAGAGTAATTTTCAAAAGATAAAACGATACACAAAGCTAGGTCAATCCCTTTGAGGGTTGTGCTACGAATTCTGGGTGCGGTACGTTAGGTGTCTCCCACTAAAAGGCGGAGCGACATTTTCAATTTCCGTACATTGGGTGACCGGGTGCAGCGCCCGCCACGGTGGGAGACACCTCGAAGGGATCGACGAAGCTGCCCTTCTATGGTCATGTGTCTCAAATATTAGGATATGGATAAAGGACAGCGTTGAGGTGGCGATGTCCGTTCCTCCACGTGGTGCCACTGGAAACTGCCCGCTCTGCGAGCTAAGCCGAACACGGACATTCGATTGCAGGCGACAGGCCCTTGTGACAGGCCGGCCTACGAACACCCATGTCACATCACATGGTGTATGACAGCTCAAGTGTTTCGAGATAGCGCTACGGCGTCCGCGGGAGCCGACGCGCACTTGCAGAGCCCGGCGAGTGTGAGAAGTATGCGAGGGTCCCTGATGCGAGGACGGCATCGGGGGGCAACTGAGCTAGTCCGAAAGTCCCGTAACGTAAGCAGGACCCGCGTGGCAACGCTGAATGTGGGTACGTTGACGGGCCGCTCGTGCGAGTTGGTTGAAGCACTGGAGCGTAGAAGAGTTGATTTCCGTGCGGTGCAGGAGACGAGGTGGTCCTGCCGCAAGTCAAGGGACATAGGACGTGGCTTCAAGGTCGTTCTATGTGGAAGTCCCAGGACCACCAGTGGTGTCGGAATAATCGTCTCCGAACGATTTCGTGACTCGATTGTAAGCGTTGAGCGCTTTGACGATCGATTGATGAAGATCGTTGTCGCCGCTAAGGAGCGACTCTATCACTTCTTCTCTGCGTATGCTCCGCAGACTGGCTGCTCCGATCAAGCCAAGGATGAGTTTTGGAACCTGCTGGATGAGAAGACAGCAGAGGTACCGTCGAAAGATGTCATCACAGTCGCTGGTGACCTTAATGGGCACGTAGGTGCTACGAAAGACGAGTACAGCTGTCATGGTGGTTTCGGATACGGATCACGTAACGCCGATGGTGAGCGCATTCTTGAGTATGCGGAATCGCATAGCCTTACCATTGTGAACACCGTCTTCCGAAAACGCGACTCGCACCTTATCCCATACTACAGTGGGAGCTCCAAGTCTCAGATAGACTTTGTCCTTGTCAGAGATCGCGACCGGAGTCTTGTCACAGACGCGAAGATCGTGCCGTATGAGACGGTCGCCCCACAGCACCGACCGCTGATCTGCACTCTGAAGATTGTCCCTCCGAGGCTGAAGCAGGTCGAGCGATGCGGTGCTGCAAGAATCAAGTGGTGGCGAATGAGAGAGAAAGAAGCAGCTGTGATTTCTCGCGTGCGGTTACCGACAGTCACGACTGTCGACGAAACTTGGAAGAAAACGACCGACGCGATTCGTCAAGCTGCACAGTCGGAACTCGGCATTACGAAGCCTGGGCGACGGAAGGTCGACAAGCATGCATGGCTGTGGACAGATGACGTGAAAGCAAAAGTGCGGGAGAAAAAGTCGCTTTATCACGTGTTTCTCGGCGAAAAGACGGCCGATAACTGGCGGAAGTACCAAGAAGCGAGGAAAGCTGCAAAGAAGGCCGAGGCTGTTGCAAAAGCCACTCATTATGGAGATGTCAACGAGAAGCTCGAGTCACGCGATGGCGAGCGGTATCTGTACCGGCTTGCTAAGAATCGCCATCGGCAGACCGAGGATATTGAGAAGTTTTTCGGCATCAATGATGAGAACGGCCATCTTCTTACGGACCGCAAGAAGGCATTGAAGCGATGGCGCGACTACTTTGAGGAAATCTCTACAGTAGAATTTCCTCATCCAGCCATCCCTTCCACGGCTCCAACCCACGGCCCCGTTCAGAAGATCACCGTGGAGGAGACTGAAGCGGCTTTGAAGAAGATGAGGCCAGGCAAAGCGACTGGGCCCGATGACGTGGCAGCTGATTTATGGAAGTCCAAGTACTGGTACCCTGCTGAGTGGTTGGCGAAGTTCCTTAATCAGGTTGTGGAGGAGAAGAAAGTGCCTGAGTGTTGCGTCAAAGTACGACGATTCCAATTTGGAAGAAGAAGGGCAGTCCTGCAGACTGCTCCAAACACCGTCCGATTCGCTTGCTTTCGCACAGCATGAAGATCTTTGAGCGGGTTGTCGATGGACGAATTCGGGACATCGTCTAGCTTTCCAGCAATCAGTGCGGCTTCGTGGCTGGCTGTGGCACCATTGATGCCATACACGCCGCCCGCCTCCTGATAGAGAAGCATCGCGAGAAACAGAAGTCGGTGCATATCGCCTTTCTCGACTTGGAGAAGGCCTTTGACCGCGTACCGCGTGAAGTGATATGGTACGCCCTGCGACAACATGGAGTTCCCGAAGAGCTCATAGAGTGGGTGCGAATTCTCTACTCTTGTCCAAAGAGTCGAGTTCAAGCTGCAGCTGGGACCTCGATGGAGTTTCCCATCTCTGTCGGAGTACACCAGGGTTCTGCGCTTTCCCCACTCCTCTTTGTTGTCGTCATGGATGCCATCACACGAGATCTTCAGGAGCCCGTCCCTTGGACGTTGCTTTATGCCGATGACGTGATGCTCGCTAGCGAAGATAAAGGAGAACTCGAGCGAGAGTTGCAAGCTTGGTGTGATCGCTTGGAGCGGTTTGGACTCAGATTGAACGTGAAGAAGACCGAGTATTTAACGACGGACGTTACCGAGTCCAGCTCCATCAAGGTTAACGGCATCGAGCTTCCACGCACTGCGGTCTTTAAGTACCTGGGATCAGTAGTCGCGTCTGACGGCAAACTGATGGTCGAAGTGAATTCACGCGTGAGTGCAGCTTGGTCCAAGTAGCGCTCGTTGACTGGCGTGCTCTGCGACAAGAAGATACCAGAGCGCTTTAAGTCAAAGATCTACAGAGCAGTCGTCCGGCCGGTAGCAATGTACGGCGCTGAGTGTTGGCCTGCGACAAAGGAAGTTGAAACGCGCCTCAGCGTCATGGAGACGAAGATGCTGCGCTGGACGGCAGGAGTCACGCGCATGGACCGCATCCGAAACGATGCTATTCTGCAGAAGTTCGGTGTCGCGTCGATAGCGGACAAGATGCGCGAAGCTCGCTTACGATGGTACGGCCACCTTCTGCGTGGAAAGGAAGATAGCGTCCGCAAGATAGGCCTCAACTTCGAGGTAATAGGAAAGCGGCCTAGAGGGCGCCCGAAGCAGCGCTGGGCTGATACGTTACATACGGACTTGAAAGTAGCTGGTGTCCACCCCGATCTAGCGCTGGATCGGGAAAGGTGGCATCATGACACCAGAATAGCGGACCCCGCCACGAAGCAGGACAAACGCTGAAGAAGAAGAAGAAGAAGAAGAAGATAAAGGACAGCGTTGCACAGTCCCTTTTTGGGATGCGCCACGCATTCTACTTCCGCGGGCTGTCGTGGAGGCGATTTAAATACGTATCTGGCCATAAAACGACTTGCGGTAGCGACCCGATGAACAAGCATTTCCAGACAAGTCTGGTACCGACACCAAAGGGATGGAAGGTTTGGTTGATCTGGTTAGGAAACCCAACCAATAACCTCTCGAATCAATGCTGCCGATAGCTGGCGCCTCCTCTGACTACGCTACACTTGCGCCAGCATCATCTCTCTATACTGTAAAATTAGGTCGCGGAACATTAAAGCTGCACTCTTTGAAAATCGCAACTTCCTACATCCAAAAGCTGCTTCAAGAGCATTACAGTAACCTCAGAAAAAATATATATAGTAACACTCACGTAATGTAGTCGCTTATTATTCCGCCGACGAACTTGAACGGAAGATGAACACTGGCCACGAACGACACTAGAAAACCTGAAACATGGGAGGGGTTGTTTGGTATTAACCACTATTTCCTCCAATATATCGAGGAATTGTCATCATAAGCACTTTAAGCTGTACACTTTTCTAGTCAAGTTGAACAATTTCGAACCCCAAATAGAGATGTCGGAGGTCGAAGAAAATACATTTTTAGGATATGAAAATTCTCTACTGCTTCAACGAAATTTAAGAAAACCACTTTTTTACTGCACCGAATGAAATACTAGGATATGGATAAAGGACAGCGTTGCACAGTCCCTTTTTGGGATGCGCCACGCATTCTGCTTCCGCGGGCTGTCGTGGAGGCGATTTGAATACGTATCTGGCCCTATGAATGAGCACAGAAGTCTCATCACTTCTGCTAGAATAATAACCTTAAGTTTACTTCAAGGTGCCTAAATTCAAGGAGATTTTAAGTCTAACTTATGGAGAGAATGTGCAGTGAAATCGTCGTTAGCATCGCGATGGTTATTTGAATTACAGTGCATGCATTGTCTGTGTGTACATAAATCTAGAAACAGCTGAAACATTCAAAGTAACAAAATCTTTCAACAATCTTCACTGAGGAAATGCAACTGAACAGCACTGTAACTATCAATCGAAATAAAACCGTGGTGTATCTGACGAGTACAAAGCGCAACCTCTTCATTGGATCCATGCATGCTGGAAAATTCGTTGTTTTCGAACACTTTAAAATAAGGTTTTAGAGAAATTACTTAACAGAATGTGTAAGAACTTTGATCCCTAGTCGTGAATGTGGGCAGCATTGGGTGGAGCGAACACGTCGAGTTCACTACTTAAAGAGGGCGCGTACAGTTGCGGCTCTGATTGCATAACGTGCGCTCGGTCCAGGGGTGTGCGTTTAACGATTAACGATTTACCGATTTACCGGATTTACGGGCATTTTTCGTTAAAAGTTTTTAACGAAGTTTAACGACGAAAATTTCCGTTAAATTGCATTAACGACATTTTACGAACCACTTTTGAAAATTTTACTGCCTCTTCGTATAAGTACATTTCGGGCGAATATTTTGGATCAGCTTTCACAGTACCCTTGCGATTCCGAGGAAGTCGTTACTTGAATCTGTGGAAATAGGCAGTAGAGTTTGCCCTGGTATCTCGAGAATTATTGGCATTCTTGCTCCTTGACCAATTTATTTACGTGTTCCCCTCTTTTCCATGCAGCTACATATTTCGTAACTTTGGCCGTTTCTAGCGCTCGACTGCTATGCAATGAGTCAGTTTTTAGCAGTTTTTTTGCGGTGTTTATTTCATAAGAGCAGTTGAAGAGGCATAGAGCACGCGAAGAAAACACAGCGAAATGCAAATATTGCGAAAAAATAAGTCTAAGAAACGAAGCAGGGAAAGAAAAACCTCTCTTCCCCGCAAGTAATCCGGAAAGCCAGACGGGTACTTCGTTCAGCATCAGGTGATTATTATAGGACTGCGTTAAGGCAATGTTGAGCACCGCCTTACTGATATAGCGCGGCTGCTGGTACGCTCATTGCTTTGCTTTTACTAAAATTCATATCGTGCATGTCGGCAATTTTGCTTAACTTTTCCGATTTCCTAGAGGGCTATCTTGGAATTTTTCATAGAGAGAAGCATAGCCAGTATACATGTGAAGCAGTGAACATATGTGCATAAAAGCAATAAAGTTGATTAAATAAGAGAATATGCCAATGTCCACTTTTCGACAGTTGGGATTATATACGGGATTATCCATGTGGTTGTCAAAAAACTGATGTTTTAAATGCGGTCTGTTGCATAAAGGTTTTTTCAAGTTCTACGAAAAAGGTATATCTTTGAAGGTGCAGCTTTGGCTCTAGCAAGAAATTTCACTTAATCCTATAGAGTTTTTCGTCTAATTTGTAAAATCACTATAATACCGTTCATCAATCAAAATTTGCTATATAAAAATGGGAGAAAATTGAGAAACCCAAAACACATTGCACCTTAAGCGAATGTGCTGCACTGTGTGGAACTGTGTAGGTGCTTCAAGAAGAAAATCAGAGTGATCAATTGCTGAAACGTTGTAAAAGAGTGGCAGACAGTGGCGGATTCTATTTGGAGGAATTATGAAGGATAAACACAAGATGAACTGCTGTTAGTGTAGGGCCAGAAGCGGCCTTCTAATAGGCGCATTTCTTATGTATTTCCTTAGGAGCACAGAGGAGAAGAGCTTAACAATTGAAAAAAAACGTTACTTGAGTGGCAAAGATAGAAACACTCGTTGGAGAAAAACTCAATTCGACTAAAATTCGGTCAAGGTCCGTGGCTGTTTATTTTATTCCCTGCTGTCGTCTGCAGTGAGAACAGAACCTTGGGACCAAAGGGTTCACTGGGCTCTAAAAGTCTACTTAGCGAAACGTTTCATCAGAATATTTTGCCAAGGCAAATGTAGACGGTCAAAAACGTTTAACCGCACTATGGTGCATAGCACTTAAGATCTTCGCAGAAGCTGGATATTTTCCACAAACTAAACGAACTAGGCGTAGTAAGAAATTTGTTATTTTAAAAGTTTTGTTGTTGCTGTTTGGGTTTGGAATCTTAATGATTTTTTCTTGTTTAGCAATTTTATTGATGATAGATGGACTGTTGTTATTCTGTTATAAAGATGAAGACGTCAGTCATATAATTTCTATGTAGACGGAGACGAGAAAAATCAATGGACAAAAAGAACTGGCTTTTTACATGCCCAAATGCAGCCTAACTGATTGCAGCTAAAGGAGAGTTTATTTAACGAATTTACCGATTTTAACGCAAAATTTTTTCGTTAAAAATAGTCGTTAAAAATTTACCGAAAAAAATTTAACGCACACCCCTGGTTCCGTTCCAGTTCTGGTTGATTTTGAATGGCCAGGACGCTCCCACCTCACAGGCGCTGCCTACATTCGCGACATGGACCAAACTTTGCACTCAACAAACGAGTCGCAAACGGTGGGTTGAAAAGGCGAGTTTTAAAACAAATCTTGTTAAAACGAATAAGTACTTCAAATTCCTTAAGATGTGTCTATTTGGACTTCAGGTGTGCCTGCTTTAGTTTCAAAATGTTCACTGTTGTTTCAAACATGTACGGTTCGAAATAAAAGATACTCGAAATAGAAAGATTCCAAGCCAAGTATTACTCTGCTTTTCTTGAAAGCGCTTCATAGAACTATGCTACAAAATCAATCCTACTATTTACTGCTACAGCCACTATCTCCTCAGGACCTGGGTAATGACTCTTTGTGTGATGAAATGGTACGTAAGAGTTGCTATAGAGTCTGCTGCTGAAAATCACTTCCCAAAATAAAGCGGTAGAATGTCTATAGATTCACGTTTCATAAGTTTGGCCTGGCTTGAACAACTAATGGGTGGGAAAAATTCAACTTTCTAAACGCAGTTTCGCTCAAATCTGACTGAGCGAAATCTATTCTTTCACAATAGAACGAACTGAGCAGTACAAACCTGTAGTGGAGACCTTGTATCCCAACACGGAGTGAAAATACATGGGCGCGTACACGAGCAGCAGTGTTACAGTTACCAGTTCCACGAACGCGTTGAACCATATGACCAGGATCACTCGGTTGGTTATGATTTCCTGGAATTGAGCTCGACTTTTGTTATGCGGTTAAACAGTCAAAGATAAGATCGACTGTAAAAGTGCTGCTATACGAATGTTTAACTGCAATCCCGATCTCTTGAACCTGGTACTTGAACGCGCACCATCTGCTTTCTCAACAGGGTACTAGCCCACTGCACCACTAGCAACATCTATGATATCCTTGTGACCTATCAGCACTCACCTATAAGCAGACCCATATCATACGTGGTAGGTAACCGTCCTTCGAAGGAAAGTCAGTCTTCGGGGAAACCAGAGCTTGTTGTTGACCTCATCATTTGTCCGGGCGTCTGGATCAAAGAGTACGGTCTAGGTTAACCTGCTCCTTTTTGTGTCGCACCAACTGGGTACCTTCAGATACATGAAGCTTCGCGAACTTATCTACAACTCTTCAACAAGAATTCTTTCGACCTATGAACCATCTGACGGGTGTAGCGCAGTCGGAGGAGGCGCTGACTGCCGCGTGCACCCGATGGCAGGTTCCTGGTTCGGATTTCCAGGTCAACCAAGCCTTCCATCCCTTGAGGTCAACCAAGCCTTCCATCCCTTCGGGAACCAGACTTGTCTGGGAGGAGAAAGTGCTGACTCGTTCATCGGCTGGCCACCGCAAGTCATTGTTTGGCCAAATACGCACTCAAATAGCCTCCACGACATCCCGTAGAAGTAGAATGCGTGGCGCATCCCAAAAAGGAATGCGTAACGCCGTCCTTTATCCTTTATCGTTAAACATCTATTCAGTATTTATTTCGTTACAGCTTATTTATTTATTTATTTATATATTTATTTATTAAAGGCAAAGACAATTGCCTAGCACACAGATGGTAACGAAACAAAAAAAATTAAAGGAGCAACCTAAAACGGAGTGAATGTAAACATCAGCTGTGTAAGACTATTACATACAGCATATGTTGGAGCATATGCATGTACTTTTATTTAACAACTGACAACACCTCTACAGGTCTTGGCAGAGACTCTTCTGGCTATGAACATCTTCATACTCGCCCAGCAGCAGGCTGAATCCCTTGAGAATTCGTTAGGTTAAGGAGTCTGACCTGAGTTGTGATTTAACCACTGAAATTCGGAGATTCAACTGCTCTCTCATGGTTCTTTCCAAAACAGCATCAACGAATCTTCTTGAAGTGAAGGAACCTCTATTTTCGAAATTTTGTACTTCATGTTTGAGCAGCACGGATGCACAAGAGATTGAACTTTTGTTCCCAATCACTTACTTAATCTTTTCCACAATACAGTCCTTACGTCTTGTCGCCCTGTCCTCCTTTGTTAACCACATCTTTGCGAAAATCTTTCATTCTTTTGTCATCACATCAAGCGAGGTACATTCTAAACCTATTTTGATTTATTCCATTAACATAAAGTAAACCCGAAATAGATTAGACACGCTCTGATAAAATTTCGTTTTAAAAATTTACAACGACTTTTTTGATAATTATTGCTCGTCTGTCCTAATAAATAAGAGCAGTCTTTAAAATGCTATAGTACTTTGTTTTCAAGCTAGAAAAATGTTCTAGGCAAATATTGTAGAGTGTAGAAAAGCAGGAATGAATGTTGTGGGTATATAAGAGCAGATTGCGACGTGCACTAGTCTACGTCGCGCTGTGATTTTCGTTCGATTGATATCCAACACTCCTATTTCCGCAGTGTTTCGCACTAATCAATGATAGAGCAACGTGAAATGCAAAAACTACGCAGATCTTTATTCCAGGTAAGTAGCATTCGACCAACAATCACACGGAGAGAGCGAGGTGCTGGTTCGATAATTCTTTTTGCAAGACAATGAAAAGTTATGCTTTCTGTCGATTGAAAAAAGGCTTGGATTAATTTTTGCAGCCGGAAAAACAGTCTTCTTCATCAGCGTTTGTCCCGTTTCGTGGCGGGGTCCGCTATTCTGGTGTCATGACGCCACCTTTCCCGATCCAGCGCTAGATCGGGGTGGACACCAGCTACTTTCATGTCCGTGTGTAACGTATCGGACCAACGCTGCTTCGGGCGCCCTCTAGGCCGCTTTCCTATTACCTCGAAGTTAAGGCCTATCTTGCGGACGCTGTCTTCTTTCCCACGCAGAACGTGGCCGTACCATCGCAAGCGAGCTTCGGCATCTTGTCAGCTATCGGCGCGACACCGAACTTCAGCCGAATGACATCATTTCTGATGCGGTCTATGCGGATGACTCCAGCCGTCCAGCGCAGCATCTTCGTCTCCATGACGCTGAGGCGCGTTTCGACTTCCTTTGTCGCTGGCCATCACTCAGCGCCGTACATGGCTGCTGGCCGGACGACTGGTCTGTAGATCTTTAACTTCAGGTCCTCTGGTGTCTTCCTATCGCAGAGCACGCCAGTCAGCGAACGCCACTTGGACCAAGCTGCACTCACGCGTGAGTTCACTTCAACCAGACCGCCGTCAGATGCGACTGCTGATCCCAGGTATTTAAACACCGAAACCTCGAGGTGCGTGCAAGTTTAGTACCGTTAACCTTACTGGAGCCGGACTCGCTCACGTCAGTCGTTAGGTCTTCTTGACGTTCAATTTGAGTCCGAACATCGCCAGACGGTCGCACCAAACTTGCACCTGCTTCTCGCGATCATCTTTATCTTCGCAAGCGAGCACGACGTCATCAGCATAGAGCAACGTCCATGGGACAGGCTTCTGAAGATCTCTCGTAATGGCATCCACGACGACAACAAAGAGGAGTGGAGAAAGCGCAGAACCCTGATGCACCCAACAGAAAGAAACTGTAGCGGGAAAACAGTGCTTCTATGAAACTTTGAAAAGAGTATTCACTAAGTCTCCAGCTTCTCTGAGCACGAAACTTCGACATTTGAATAATCTCCAATCAATTTCATTGGGTGTCGCCGGATGTTATAGTTGGTCCTCCATTAGCAGGCCTAACGCCTTGATCTCCTCGTTTTCTTCAGTGGGCTTACATCTAAGGTGTTCAAACTTATACATCGCTCCCTCTCGGGAATAATCTGCTGTCATGGCTTACGAACATGAAAGAGAACCTTCTGATAAGCACTGGCTTGCCGGAATTCTAATCCCTGCTAGCTATGGTCTTAGTTTTTTCTACCACGCTCAAGCTGTCCTCTTTTGTAGGCACTCCTTCAAACGTAAATTTATTCTTTTTAAATTGGGTTTCCATTGTTGGCTTCTCTTTGGAAACGGAACCGCTATAGTGGAGAAGGCGTTCGTAGGCCAGACCGGCTCTCTGTTAACTTCACACTGTCAATAATGCACTGAACGAGTACGCGGCGTAATCTTTCTGTATGAGCCATATACCGGATAATTCTTTGCCTTTTGAATACTTTTGAACAATCCTTAAATTATTACTCTATGTGTAATAACATCTTGCTTATTCAAACAGAGTACCGCATGAGGGAGTAAATTTCCTTTTATAAATTTTCTTAAAACAAGCAAGTATTTTAAAACCTTTAAAATGCGCCTAAATGAATTTTACATACGCTCTCGTTTCTTCAAAAAATTCCCGTATGAAAAGTGACCAGGCACTACATTTTAAAAACACTAGTTAATTTTTGCAAACAAGACATCTACAATAACGTAACATCCTCGAAAGACACAAGTAACAAGTACTGACCTTGACGGGTGTCGATAATACCCTTCATTTAAGGTCGGGGCAAAATTTTGCAGTCGATTCTCTTTTTTACCTTTTTGTAGCATGTTTTTTCGAATGGCTTTGAATCTTTAGATGGGAGGCTATCGTTTTAGATGTAAAAGTTTGGTTTGAAGTGGAAATGGCACACACCAGTCTGGTAAGGTGACGGATTTCTGAATGACGAAGACATTGCTTTGAATTTCTGTGCAAAAATCCTCTCCATCAGAGTTTGATATAATTACTTGAACCCTAAACTCCTTACCTGGCAGCAAGCATAGCATCTGCAATACCTTTTCCTGCTGAAAATTGCCGCTTCACATCCCCTAGATATTGCGAAGGCGGACCGACACTTTAGTATTCCGCTGGACTATACTCGCATCGATCGGGCGGCGCGATGAATCGATATAGGGGCTCAGTGGTCTTTTGGTGTGCGCGCGACGCGATGCCATGCGTAGCGGCCGTTGGCCACTACACGTGCATCGCGTCGCGCGTCGCGCGTCGCGCACACACACAGGGCTCGTTTATACTTCGACGCCGAGAGTCACGACGCCATGTATGGCACGTGGCACAGGCCTATGTTTAACTTCGAGAGTTCCGCCGACGTCGCCACAGACGCGTCGACGACGTCGCCGATGTCATCCAAGGGTGGCAGAAAATGTGCTCCGATGGAGTGTTTTGATTGTGGATTGGTTCTTCGTTCCCGGCACTGCCATCATCCCCACCGGACCTCAAATTACGAAATCGAGAAGTGCAAAAACACGGCGGCGTGGCGTTCTACCCCCGCCCTTTAAACTGAGGCGTGGCAAATGTCTGCGTCTCCACTATCTCGTAAAGCAGCCACTGGACTCTCGAGCACACCCAGGGGTGGGGGGGGTGGGCGGGCCAGGGGGACGAGGGGGTAGAACGCTCGACCCCAGAAACACCCGTCTTGTGGACACCAATAGTGCAAGTCTTTCGTGATTAGTCTCACAACTATTGCCTAATCCTGTGCGAAAATCCGTTCAGCTTGCTCGAACACTGAGTGTTTGGGGGAGGGAGTGGATGCTTAATACCCACGCTCCCTTCTCTATGTCACCTTTCTTCGCTTTTCTGTACTTCTCACCCGTTTTATTCGCATTTTCTAGGCCTTTTCGCGTTCTTGCAAAGCAAGAAATAAGAAATAAAACTGTGAAGAAAACTGAAAACGTGAAGAGAGCGGAGAAGAATTGCAAAAAAATTGATACGGAGCAACCAAAATATGAAAGACGGCCTTGGAACAGAAAAATACGAAACGGCGGTAGAGAAACTGATTCAAATAAGTAGTGTTTCCTCGCTTTCTGAAATGATACTGCAAACCTCTACGAAGAGCTTTTTTGAAGTACAAGTGACATTAATTAAGAGTTAAATTTTATAGTGAATTTCGAAAATTCCGCGTAAATTAAACTCCAATGCGATTTAACGAAATACAATACCGCTCAAATTCTTTGCAAAAAAGACGCTTTGCGACGGATTAATCCGTCACAAAGCGTCGCATTGCCATAACTCTTTTCAAGGTTATTTGTTTAAAATCTAATTAACACCATTAGAAGCCCCGTCTCATTTTCTATCCAGCGATCTAAACATCATCTAAAACGATTGCACAGTGACTAGTTAAAAAGCTTTTGCTTCATCGGCTCCGTTAATTGATTTACGACCCCTCCGAGATCCCCAGTGGCATGTCCTTAAGGCTTTTCGTTAACGAGGTGCATCGAAACTAAGAAATCCTCTATGGTTTCAGCAGATCTGTATTTGTTACGCATCAAGTGTCATTGTGGTACTAAATAGTGCCAAGTTTGAATAACATAGGCCCGATTTCGGATGGGCGCAAACGCGCGGAAACCTAAGATTCAGTTAAGAATTACTCAACTACTAGCCTGCTACAAAATGATATTCCATTGTCTACTATTCCATTGTCGGAACGATGATCTTTATAAAACGTGTAAAATGGCTTTGAGAAATGGATAGAAATGAATAGATTTTCTTTTTTCCAACAAGGGATTGGTCCAATCTCAATATGCGGCGTAGGATTTCCCCTATCTTTGAACTTCGGTTGCTCCTGTACAGGATAAGTACGAAATCCGTGCTTTTTGTGGTCTACAGTGGACTACAAGCACATTCGAATCTAAAAAGAACGAAAAGATTTTGGGCGTTCAAAGTAGATTCCTACGCGGCCAAAGTTTGACGAAAACAACAGAAAATTTTGTTTCAGTCGCTTACCTCTTTATGGATGAGTTTATTCGAAAAATCAGCTGGACAGCATTTCTCAGCTCGTTGCGAGCTTTCCACAGATGTAATATTGTCCGTATTCAAACTGAAAACCAAATTCACCTCTTCGGCCGCTGAAACAAGTTTGGGGCTGCGCTTCGGCACGGCGACGGCTCGCTGCCTTTGAGACCTCCCGCGGCACTCCACATGTCGTATATCGCCTATGTACAGTATTCACACCTCCTGCGCCGCGGTCTATCAGTGATCACCCCGGATACGACTGCCGCGGGAGGTCGCAAGGGCAGCGAGCGGCCCGCCGCCCTGTCCGCTCTCGGGCCGAAGCGTAGCCCCAAACTTGTTTCGCCGGATGAAAAGGTGAAAATGGTTTTCAGTTTGAATACGGACAATATTACATGTGTGGAAAGCTCGCAACGAGCTGAGAAATGCTGTCCAGCTGATTTTTCGAATAAACTCATCCATAAAGAGGTAAGCGACTGAAACAAAATTTTCTCTTGTTTTCGTCAAACTTTGGCCGCGTAGGAATCTACTTTGAACGCTCAAAATCTTTTCGTTCTTTTTAGATTCGAATGTCTTTGTGGTCTGCTGTA